>PVIU01018701.1:0-36536 GCA_004026605.1 Ondatra zibethicus
ACTCACTGTAATGTGACTCACTGTAATGTGACTCACTTGGGCCACAGTTTCCCTTCTTGTCGGCAAGGAAGGAAAGACATGACCCCACCCTTGTCATTTGGAATATTGAACATCTCTGGAACAACTATTGTATGGCATGGACTCAAACAGGGCCTATTAGAACCAATTGTCATCAGTGCCAGATCTTCTGACATAAATATCGGAAAAGAACTCTCTTTCCACTGAGATTGCAAAGTTTTTATGATGAAACCTGCAGCTACTAGTGGTACCTGCTTCAGTCTGCTGCTGTGACAGGAGAGCATAGAGGCTGAGTGCTTTGTCAAGGAAAGAGGCTTCTTTAGGCCACACTAGTGGGGCTGTAAAAGCACAGCACCAACATCTGCTTGGCTCTGGTAAAGGCCTCATAACAGATGGCATCACAATGTGGAAACAGAAGAAGCCATGTGTAATGAACAGAAAGCCTGGAAGATTCTCCCACCGCTCAGCAATCCTGAGTTAGCCTACCACATCCGATAGGTCTCAGTTGTGGTAACTAAGTTCTTTTCCATTAGTGACTTTGATCCGAATTATCTAAGAACTACAACAACAACAAAAATTCTGTATAGAAAATGAGTAGAGAAGTCACTCTAAATCAAGGAAGCATTCTGGTTTCAGGGTCAAATGCATCACTGTACCCTTATCCACTGAATAAAGACAACCTTTGCTATAAACTATGGGAAGTGAGCTGAGATTCTCCCAATGTTCCAAAGCCAATGTGTTAAGACTATTTTAAATGGAAGTAAAATCACAGGAGTTGTGTATTTTAATGATATTCCTAATATTAAAAAAAATCTACAGGGTATTCTTTTCCTAATTGAATTAATTTGAGTTAGATTAATGAGATCATTAGTGAATTAACCCCAATCTAACTTCCTAAGAGACTACAATGCAAAGTATAATTTAAGTAAAAAATAGTTTTCTACCAAAACTCACTGCAATAAGTTGAGCTTGTGTATATAATGTATTCTAGTAAGGGATTATAAGTAACATTCCTTGAAACTACTCAGATCAGCATATCAATAATTTTGAAAATCTGACTCCACTCCATATCAAGCAGAGAAAAATATTCAATGTTATGATGACAGGATACAGAATAAGTTTAATTTAAATTTTATAATAACTATTATGAAAATATTTGTTACCTTAGCCATATCCATCAAACATGTAATGTCTGATTCATGTCTTTTTTGCTGATTTAACTTGTCCTTTGACAATTTCACACATGTGTAATGCATTTTGTTTCCTCTCATTTCCATCTTTTTCTGTTTCCTTGTCAGCCTGTCTCCACTCCTCCTGAAGGCCTCTTTCCCACATTGATGCCTTTTGGGTTGTTGTGCATTGCTTTGCTTTTACCGTGTGTTTTTAAAGTTACTATATTGGTTGTTTCACTGTTCTGTATGCAACTGAAAGCAATCCATTCATGCCTGCAAGCTCATCTGGGAAGGGGAGGAACCCAGGAGCCTCTCCTCCTTCCTAATAGGCTGTCAATAGGTCTGGTCTTGTACAAACCAGAGGCCACCACAGCTGCTATAATCTAGTGTTGACAATGGCCCTATAATAACCTCAGGATAACATTCCACATCTCTTCTCCTTCTTAAGTACTACATTCATTCTGCTCTCTCTTCTGCAATATTTCCTGAGCCTTAGAAGCTGTCTTAGTTAGGGTTACTTTTGCTGCAATGAAACACCATGACCAAAAAGCTAGTTGGGGGAGGAAAGGTTTTATTTGGCTTACACTTCCACATTGTAGTCCATTATTAAAGGAAGGGAGGACATGAACTCAAACAAGGAAGAAACATGGAGGCAGGAGCTAATGTAGAGGTCATGGGGAGATGTTGCTTACTGGATTTCTCCTTATGAGTTTTCCAGATGCTTTTTATAGGACTAAGGACCTCCAGCCCAGGGATGGCACCACCCACAGTAGTCTGGACACTCCTCTACCAGTCAGTAATTAAGAAAATGCCCTACAGACTTGCCTACAGCCCAATATAAGTTTAAAAAAAACAGTCAGAAAAGAGATATCTTGCATAGCTGGATAATGCTGATCCTAAAAGTCCACGTTAAGCAAGCAAAAACTTAAAAACCAAAAATCCTATCCCAGGTATAAAATGCTTCCTTAGGATTTGATGGTCAAAAAGGCCCCAGAAACCCAAAAAGGCAACACAGAATGTTCCCATTCCTCTTGGTTGCTCACTAGAACAAACTGATAATACCTTATTGCTCAAAACATTACACACTGTGGTCACTGGATAGATAGAAAGAAAACTGGCATTAAATTTGAAGCTTCTTTCCCACTGGCCAGCTCTCCTTATGGCAGGAAGTATCATGCAAGTTCCTGAGTGTAATAAGGCATCAGTGTTCTTACCTAGCTATGATCCCTATAAACCATTAATGCCAACCTGATGACCAAGATGTGCCCACTGGTGCAATAGTGGCACAAGTGATATGGGAGAAACCAACTGCTACTGAATTGGATTTGAGACCTGCTCCACAGATGGGAATATGTGCCGAGTATGACCTCCCAGCTTATGGAGAAAAAGGAAAAAACATAGACGGGAATATGTGCCGAGTATGACCTCCCAGTTTATGGAGAAAAAGGAAAAAACATAGACGGGAATATGTGCCGAGTATGACCTCCCAGCTTATGGAGAAAAAGGAAAAAAACATAGCTTGGAAGGTTGTATACATTAAGTGGACCAAACTTCTGTGATTTAGATAAATTAACATGGTAAAGCTATTTATGTTTATACCCATAGATAAATGTTACACTTAGTCTTTAAAAAGTTTCTCTTTACAGTGACAAACAGTGGATACATAGACTTATGGCTATTAAAGATGCTTAGACTAAATTATGATTTAGTGCTCAGCCATAAGCAGGATATTTATACTACTCTTTCTAAGGCTTAGGGAAGTATTGTTTAATTTTTACTACATTTATTATTTATTTATTACATATGTGTTTATGTACACATACCTTGGCACATGTGTGGTAGTCCCAGGATGAGTTGCAAGAGTCTACAATGTACATCCAAGAGAAAAAAATTCAAGCCAGCTAGTAGCCAGTAGTTTTACCTGTTGAAGCATCTCATCAGCCCCTGTTTAAATGCAAATATTATGTGTCTTTCTGATCTTTTTTGGTCCTTTATGAATAATTACTAGTTTGGTATAAGAAATCCATGAGCTTCAGTTATACTTTCTAACCAAGAACTGATTTAAATAAAATAGGGCATATTGATTTCTGATTTCATAAACTGATACTCAAACTCTCTTTGTTATGCCAAACTTATTCCACACTAGCCCAGAATGGAGTATAACAAAAGTTTATAAACTCTCAGAAAGAGTAGTGATCCACAATCCTCTGCATGCACAGGGAACTGGAACTGAATCAAGCAGCCAACGGGCCCAGGCATGCTTTTACATCTGCATTTACAGTACATGAGATCACTCACAAAGTGGGCCAGTATCTTAAAGGTTATTGGCTGAATGAGTTCCCACAGCATTTTCCCTTTTTGTCTCATGTCAACAGAATATTTAAATGCCATATTCTACAGTTCTTTGAAGTGGTTGAAGACTACCTATCTATGAGGAATACAATATCTATGCATTGTATTCCTGATTAGTCTAGCTATAAGTATAACAAAAATGGATGACTATTGACCTACAATTCTTAATACCTATGCAACTTAAAGACCAAAGTGTCATATTAAAATATTAAACAATCTTTAAACAAATGTGTAGCAAATGAGGACAATGACCTCAAAATGTAAATAATGTATAAGTATCTTGATCAGAGGTAGAAATATATAGTGCAATGTGATAAATATATCTTAAAGTTGTATCAATATACAGAATATCTTAAGCAGAGGCAGAAACATGCATGCATACAATATGACAAAATAACTTTGCATAGGTGCACAAATATTGTACACAGAAATAGGAACATATTCAATATAATGACTATAATTTGAATATGTATCAGTATATAAGAATCTATACAAGAATGTCTATAAATAATAGCTCACAAGTATTCTCACTATTACTCACTATTATTGTTAGTGTGAGTAACATCACACTAATCTACCTATTATCCCATCCAATCCCTGTTTTTATTCAAAAGAGATCACTGAGCCTACTTAATTTATACCCCAACCCTATAACACTTATAACCAACCCCTAATGAATATCCCTAACCCTGAGGACAAACTTTGTTTGGAGAGGAAATGTCATCTTCTAGAATTAGTTCTAGCTGTCAGGGGCAATGTTATTTCTATGTGATCCTGTAAAAACTAAAATGATGGTTAAGTATCAAGATTACTGTCTGGTATAATTGCAGATTGTCTCTGAGTAGTCAGATGGGTTTTTCTGAAGTTCTAATTTGAAGTTCTGGCCAGAACATTGTAAGAAAGTATACTGTCTCATCTAGCCAAGTTGGAATCATCTTGAGCAGTTTGTAACCCAAAACCAATCTTAAAGTGGTGCTATCAGCATAATGACATCATATCAACCAGGTGGAATTGTTGTTTGGGGGACCCATCTTTTCCCTGGAAACTTTAAAGATTACTGCAGGAAATTTTATTGTTTATTGTGGAAAACTTAAACATTATTTATACAGACATATATTTAGTGAAAGGTACCATAAAGACAAAAATAGGTATGGGGAGAAGTAAATTTTTTCCTAAATTTTTTTCCTTCTGTCCCACACCAGGTGGTTCCTGATATGAGACAGAAACTTTGATTTTTTTTTAGCAACATGCTTTGATTTAGAGAAGGGTAACCACTGTCGAACTCTAAAGCTAGCTTTGATTTTTAAGTGAATCACAACTATCATTGTACTGAGAAGTAGGGACTTATGTATGTTTAGGTAGTGAAATTTTTAGCCTGCAGAGAATATGGGTTTATAGTCAGATTTCTTTTTACTTGGTGATTATTTCTGAATAGCTATATTTTCTTATTTAGACATCTAGAAATCCAAGGTGTAATGATCATGGAGACAGATCCCTCTGAATGAGTAAAAAAAGGGGAATCTGTAGTGTAGGCAAAGTAGGAAATCTGTAAGGATAAGTATAATATAGAAAATAGAAAATTAAGTAAGAAACTGTGTGCAGTAGAAAATTATTAAGAAGAAATATTAAGAGAACATTTTGCCCATTTGGAGGCTGCCACACTCATCTGGCCCTGTCAGAGGGGAAAGCTGCACCCAGCAACCTTGGTAACAAAAGTAATCTTGCCACATGAGAAGGACCCCACTCTTCTGTGTCCAGTCAATACTGATAGCCTAGGACATCTGGCTATCAGAAGGATCGAACGGGAGACAGTTTCGAATGGGGGTAAAAAAAAGAGGCAGAAGCAAGGCAGGTATCTCACCATCACGATGTCCCTAACATGCTGCTGAGCCTCATAGTGAGATCCTCCGAATGCCTGTCTCCCACGAGCAGAGCCTTGTAATGAGATCCTCCAAACACCGCCACCACCCGAGTGTGGTGAGCGAGCTGCGGAGCCCCAAGAGAGGCAGCACCATGGCGGAGCAGGCCTATTTGTGTGAGACCCTCCAAATACCTTATCTCCTGAGAGCAGACCATCACCAGACCACACAGACTACGTGGTCAAGAGGTGACCTTCACAGTCAAGCACCCAGTGCAGTTGGGCATCCAGCCTGAAGAAACCCAAAAGTCCTTTTTAGAACTGAAGAACCACTACAGAAAATATCAGGTTGTATGATGCTATTTAATGTGTGTGTGAAATGTTAAGAGAAGAGCATAGATGTATTGATGCGTGTGTTTAGTGTGTGAAATGTTAAGAAATGTTTTATGGATAATTGATAAGCCTAATGGAGGTTAACAATTGGTTTTATGTATTAGGATTAGTAGGATTAATAATTGTGATATTGAATTGTTTGTGTATTGCCTATCACGGTCCTAACATGCATACTAAGAGTGTGAACCCCCTTAATGCATTGAATATAGGGGCTACTAATAAAGAATCATTATAAAGACAATATTCTTGCTTGGTCTGGTTTCTCATCGCTCTCTGGGGAGAAGGACACTGAGTCCTCATAGCACTACTCGCAAAAGAACCTTGAGCTGAAACCCAACAGCTCACAACACAAGTCTCTAGACTTTTTGAAGATGGGTATTTTCCTGCAAAGACAAGAACAGAACTTTGCTGCAATGCTTATGAGGTTTCCTTACCACCTGTGTGGTTATCACCCCTGTGGATGAACTGTCATTTTTTTAAAAAGAGGTTTTTCTTTTTTAAACCAAATCTTTATTAATTTTCATGGCACCATAGTTTCTTCTCCTTTGGAAACAAGAGTGAAACCCCTTCCCCAACATAGCACATCTCCTGGTTTCCATTGCAAGGTCAACACATGCTTGAAATACACTGGTTGATTTAATTCAGAAACTTTATCTATTATTTAATGTCTCTTTGCTGCCATTGTTCCTTTCCCATTAGCATTAAGAAAAATTTAAAGTTAATAAAGCACTATGCAATTTATTTGGGGGATATTTTTTATCCCTTATTGACTGAGGTTTCTTTCCCACCAGGTCCCACAGCCATTTAGTCCCAAAGAAATACACAAAGGTCTACGTTAATTATAACTGGTTGGCCTATTAGCTCAGGCTTCTATTAGCTCTTATATCTTACATCTTAACCCTTACATCTTAATTCTTGTCTGTGTTAGCCACATGGCTTCGTATCTTTATCAGCATGTCATTCTCATCTTGCTTCCTCTGTATCGGGGTGACAGCTGCAGACTGACTCTTTCTTCTTCCCAGAATTCCCATTCTCATTTTCCCACCTCTAATTCTTGCCTGATCACCCTGCCTATACTTCCTCCCTGGCTACTGGCCAATCAGCATCTTATTAAAATAATACAAGTGACAGGATAAAAGATCATTGTCCTGTGCCAATCCCTTTTTGTTTGTTTAAAATATCCTTTATAGTTTCATCTGATATTTCTATAACTGCCTGACCTGTAGTGTTGTTTGGTATACCTTCAATATGTTTTTTATCATAATAAGTAAAAAAAATGTGTTGTTATTTTAGAGACATTTGCTGGATCATTGTCTTTAATTGTGTAGGTATACCCGTGATGGTCATAACTTCTATCTGGTAAATGTGTGATTACCAAATCAGCATTTTCTAAACTCAGACCAATTGCCCATTGAAAACCTGAATATGTGTCAATGGTGTAGTGTACATATTTTAGTTTTCCAAGTTCTACAAAGTGGAATACATCTATCAGCCAGATCTCATTCCTTTGAGGACCCCTTGGGTTACTTCCTGCATGGTTTGGTTATATAAAGAACAAGTAGGAGATCTCCTTATAATCTCCTTAGCTTGTTGACATGTAATAGAAAACTTCTTTTTTAATCCTTTGTTATTGACTTGTTTTTTTAATAAACTTCTGAGTCCTTTAACACACTTCCAATCAATAATTAATTTCTGCATTACTTTGTGCTAGAGGACCTGGCAGACATGTATGGAATTGAATGTGTGTTATGTACATGGGGCAAAGCCTATTCCTAATTATGTCTTGAACCTGAATAAATACTGAAGTCAATTTTGTAACATCTGGTATAAAGTTAGCAGTTTTTATATGCAAAACAACTTGTTCTGCATATTGAGAATCAGTAACTATATTGAGAGGGTTTTTAAAATCCTTTAGTACCATGAGAATAGCATATAATTTAGCCTTTTGGGAAGAATTATAAGGGCTTTGTTCAAGTTTACTTAAACTTTCTGATTTATAGCCTGCCTTTCCTGATTTATTTGTATTAGTATAGACTGTAGAAGCTCCAGCTATTGGTATGTTATATACAATGTAGGGAATGATCAAATTAGCTTTCTTTATAAGATTAATTTTATTGCTTTGAGGATAGTTGTTATTAATCTTTCCAAAAAAAATTAGCACAAGCTCTTTGCCAGGGTTCATTGTCTTCCAATAATTTTTTAATTTTATCATTAGTAAAAGGTATTATAATCTCTGTTGGGTCTATTTCTATTAATTGACAAAGTCTCAATTTTCCTTTTATAATTAATTTAGAGACATTTTCTGTTGTTGGAAGCTGCTAGTTTGTTTCCCAACCGCCGGGCGGCTCAGACCCAAAATAACCAGTCAGAAATCATTAATTACAACACTCCTTGGCCTATTAGCTTAAGTATATTGCTAGCTTCCTCTTATATCTTAACCCATTTCTATTAAACTGTATATTGCCACATGGCTGTGGCTTACCAGCAAAATTTTGCCTAGTATCTGTCCCTAGTGGGGCTATATAGCATCTCCCTGACTTTACCTTCTTCCTCCTGGCATTTAGTTTAGCTCTGTTCTGCCCCGCTATAGGCTCAAAGCAGTCTCTTTATTCATTAACCAATAAAAGCAACACATATACAGAAGGACTTCCAACACCATTGCCCCTTTTCTGTTTAAATAAAAAGGAAGGTTTTAACTTCAATATAGTAAAATTACACATAACAAAACAGGTATCAAGCAAGAATTACAGTTACAGTATTTACTTTATCTTTTATCATAACTAAGGAAAACTATAATTATAAGTATCTATTCTTTAATTCCATCAAAGACTCCAGAAGGATATAATGTTACCTAAGTAAACAGGAAGTGCATTATAAGCAACTTCCAAAACTCTATAATTGACAGACACATCTCATTGCCTGGACAGTCACCCAAAGTTCTTCTGTAACATTGGCGCATCCATCTTCAGCTTACAGGCCCATAGTATCCAGCAGACTTTCGAACGAAGCAGGAAATTTCAAAGATAGTTCTGCAGTTTGTCAGTCACTTTCTTCTCTGTCCTGTAGAATGTCTTGCAGACTCTTTCATGAAGCAGGAACACCAAAGGATTGTCTTACTTTTAGGCAAGTTCAACAGTCATTTATCTGTGGACCCTGCATGTCCAGTTCATATAACATAAAATCAGGCATTCCAAGCAAGAGCAGTTCCTTGCCCAAATGACTAATAAACTCCATAAGGAGCCTCTTTGATGCCCATCTTCCTCTTGAAGTAGATTGGTGTTGCCAGGAACAGATGTGTCTCTTGTCAACAGAACTCTAAGTTATTTAAATGCCATATTCTATAGCTCTTTGAAGGGGTTTAATATTTCCTATCTATGCAGAATAAAAACTCTATGTATCTAAAAAAACCTGATTAGTCTGACTATGAATATGACAAACATATATGACTATTGACCTATAATTCTTAATACCTGTATAGCTTAAAGACCAAGACTTCATATTATAATATTAAACAATCTTTAAACACTATGCAACAAATGAGGACAATGACCTTAAAATGTAAACAATGTATGAGTATCTTGATCAGAGGTTGAAATGTATAGTGCAATATAATAAATATATCCTAAAATTGTATCAATATACAAAATGTCTTTAGAAGAGGTAGAAGCATGCATGCAAACAATATAGCAAAGTAACTTTGCCTAGGTGTACAATATTGTAGACAGAAATAGAAACATATTCAATATAATTTGAATTTGTATCAATATACAAGAATCTATACCAAAATAAATTGCCTATAAATAATAGCTCACAAGTATTCACTCTATTACTCAGTGGTAAGATCACACTAATCTATCTATTATCCTATCCAATTTCCCTCTTATTTTTCCAAAGATATCCCTGAGTCTACACAATTTCCACCCAACCCTCAACCCTACACCAATTATAATTAACCCCTAATTGACTATAGTTAACCCCTAACTCTGAGAGAAACTTTGTTGAAAGAGGGGACATCATCTTCTAGAATTTCTTCCATCTGTCACGGGTACAATATTCTTTTTATGGGATCCTGTGAAAGTAAAATGATGGTTAAGTTCCAAGATTATTGTCTGGTATAATTGCAAATAGTCTCTGAATATTTAGTAGGGTTTTTCTGAGGATCCTATTTGGAGTTCTGGTCAGAACGTTGTAAAATGGTGCACCATTTCAGCTAACCAAGTAGGAACCATCTTGAGCAGCAGGTACCCAAAACAGGTATTATAGTAGCGCTATCAGTATCATGATGTAATATCAACCAGATGGAATCATTGTTGTGGGGCCCATCTTCTTCCTGGAAACTTCAAAGATTACTGCAGGAAAATTCATTGTTCATTGTAGAAAGCTTAAGCATTATTTATACAGACATATATTCAATGAAAGGTATGATATAGACAAAATTAGGTATAGAGAAAAGTAAAAATTTTTTTTCTAAATTATTTTTTTTCCATTCCATACCAGATGGCTCCTGACATGAGACAGGAACTCTGAATTTTTCTTTTAACAACATGCTTAGATTTAGAGGACAGAGCCAATGTCCAATTCCAAAGCCAGCTTTGATTTTTAAGTGAGTCATGACTCTTACCCTAGGAGGCAGTACATATATGCACGTACACATACATGTATACATATATACATGTATATATATGCACACATATATATCAGTAATTCTTACCCTCAGGTGACCTGTCCTCATACGTCAAAATTCTCTTTGCTTGGTAATCCTATCTGGATAATTATCTTTTCCTCTTTAGGCAGCTAGATGTCCAGGGTCTCTTGACTTTTTGAAGATGAGTATTTTCCTGCAAAGACAAGAACAGAACCCTGCCCCAACCCCTATGTGGTTTCCTTACCACCTGTATAGTTGTCACCTCTGTGGATGAGCCACCATTTCTCTTTCTCAAGAGGTTTCTCTTTTTCAAACTGAATAGTTATTAATTTTGATGGTATCCATAGCTTTTCTTCTCCTGTGAACAAGAGAAACCCCTTCTTCAGCATAGCACATCTCCTGGTTTCCATTGTGAGATCAACACATTCTTGAAATACACTGGCTAATTTAATTCATAAGTTTTATCTGTTATCCAATGTCTCTCTGCTGCTGTTGTTGCTTTCTCATTAGCATTAAGAAAATTCATTAAGCAATCAATTTCTGGGGGTATTTTCCATCCCTTTCTCTTTGTTAACATATCCTTTATAGTTTGATTTGATCTTTCTATAACTGCCTGATCTGTAGGATTATTTGCTATAACTGTAATATGCTTTATAATATAATAAAATCCCTTTAATTTTTTAGACATCTGCTGAACCATTATCTATCTTTATTTGTGCAGGTATACCCATGATGGCCATAACTTCTATCTAGTAATTGCATGATTAGTGAATCAGCCTTTTCTGAGCTCAATGCACTTGCCCATTGAAAACATGAATAAGTGTCAATGGTGTGGCATACATATTTTAATTTTCCTAAATCTGCAAATTTAGCACATCCATCTACCAGATTTCATTTCTTTGAGTACCCTTTGGGTTACTCCCTGCAGGTAGCAGTGTTTGGTTATAGAAAGAGCAAGTAGGACATCTCTTTATAATCTTCTTAGCTTGTTGCCATGTAATAGAAAACTCTTTCTTTAAACCTTTGTTATTGACATGATTTTTCTTATGAAATTCTGAGGCCTTCATCAAAATTCAATTAATAACAAATCAATTTCTGCATTACCTTGTGCTAGAGGACCTGGCAGACCTGCATGGGGTGGGATGTGTGTTATGTATATGGAACAAGCCTAATCCTGATTATATCTATCCTGTATGAATAATGAAATCAATTCTGTATCATATGGTATAAATTCAGTGGTTTCAATATGCAAGACAACTCTTTCTGCATATTGTGAATTAGTAACTATATTGAGGGGTTCTTTAAATTCCCTTAGTACCATGAGAATGGCATATAATTTGGCCTTTTGGACAGAATTATAAGGGCTTTGTTCCATCTTACTTAAATCTTCTGATTTGTAACCTGCCTTCCCTGATTTATTTGCACCAATACAGAATGTACAGACTCTAGTTATTGGTGTGTCATATACAATGTGGGAATGGATCCAAGTAGTTCTCTTTATAAGGTTAATTCTATCACTTTGGTGATAATTTCTATTAATCTCTCCTTAAAAAAAACTAGCACAAGCTCTTTTCCAAGGTTCATTGTCTTCCCATAATTTTTTAATTTCATCAGTAGTAAAAGGCACTATAATCTCTGCAGGGTCTATTCCTACTAGTTGACAAAGTCTCAATTTTTCTTTTGTCATTATTTTAGAGACCTTTTCCATATAAGTTTTTTAATTTTTTTATTTGTTTTATATGGTAAGAAGATCCATTCTAAGATAATACCATCTCTTTGCATTAAAATTACTGTAGGGGAAATTCTGGAAGGCAGTATGACTAGAATGCAATTAAGATTTGGATTCACCTGATCCACATGTGCCTCCTGTAATTTTTCTTCAATAACAATCAATTCCTTTTCAACTTAAGTTATTAATTCTCTAGACTATTTAAGTCTTTGTCACTATCAAAGGTTTTTGATATAAACTATTATATCAGGTGTTATTCCAACAGCTGGTTATAAACTGGAAATGTCTCTTAACAATCTTCAAAATTCATTAAGAGTTTGCAACTGGTCTCTCCTAATTTGTGCCTTTTGCATTCTAATTTTCTGTAAACCTATTTTATAACCTAGGTAATTGACAGAATCTCCTCTCTGTATTTTTTCAGGAGCAATTTTTAATCTTCATTTTGGCAAAACTTGCTTTACTTCTTCAAGCATTCTTTCTAAAGTATCTATATTTTAATCAGATAGCAAAATGTCATTCAAGTAATGGTAAATTATAGATTTAGGAAATTGTTTATGTATTATTTCTAATGGCTGACTTATAAAGTATTGGCACAGGGGAAGGGCTATTGAGCATTCCCTGGACAGTTCACTGATATCTCCCTGTAGGCTGAGAATTATTATAAGTAGGCACTGTGAAGGCAAAATTTTTCTGTCTTTTTCTTGTACAGGTATAGTGAAGAAACGATCTTTTAAATCATAACTATAAGAGGCCATCCTTTTGGTAATAGAGAAGGCAGAGGAATTCCAGATTGTAGAGGTTCCATTGATTGAATTATGTTATTAACAGCTCTTATATCTGTCACCATTCTCCATTTTCCAGATTTCTTTTTAACAACAAATACAGGAGAATTCCAAAGGTTGATTGATTCTTCAATATGGTAAGCATCTAGTTGCTCTTTTATCAGCTGTTCTAAAACTTGCAGTTTGTCTTCTGTTAAAGGCCATTGGTTAACCCAAATTGGTTTTTCAGTTAACCATTATACAGGTAGGGCTGTTGGTACCTTTAAATGTTTGCTAGTTGCTTTGTGTTCTTGTACAGTTTGAATGGTTGGTGACCTTTGTGTATGGTACCTTATAATATCCTTCTCAGAAATATGAGTTTCTGGGACTGCAGAAATTCTAATCTGATATTTCATTGCTGCATCAGATCACAACCCAATAATTCACTGTGATATTAGCCACATATGGCCTTAAGCTTCCTCTTTGTCCTTCTGGTCCTATGCATTCAACTCATCTCATGCTTTGTTTCACTTGAGACAGGGTTACAATTCCTAGGAATTGAACATCTGCCTCTTGAAGAAACCAGTTTGGATGCCAAAATTCTGGAGTAATGATAATCACATCTGCACCTGTGTCTATCAAACCCACAATTACTATGCCATTTATATGCACTCTTATCTTTGGTTTTTGATCATTTATATAAGCCTTCCAGTATATACATTTCCTGTTTCCAATTGGATTTTTTATTCTTCTTCCATGTTTATTCCATCATCCAGAGCAGTATGATTTTTTACAGCAGGCACTGGATTTTTTAATTTTCCTGGGGAGAAATGTCCTCCACAGTGACTGGGAATGACTAGACCACTTTTGACTTGGGGTACTGCAAGAGGCTCCCTAAGGAATTTCCCAATAGCAGGTTGTCTTGTCTGTCTTTTGTTGATCTGCATTCATTGGTCCAATGTCAGCCTTTGCCACACCTCCTACATAATCCAGAAGATTGATAGCTTTTATTTTTGCCATTCCAAGAGGAGGCATTATTTCCAGGCATTCCTTGTCTATAATCCCTTCTCAGATGTCCTATTCTACCACAATTAAAACATTTGGCACTTTGATGTCTCCTCATACCTTTAGAAATTGCTTCTCCTACTCAAGATTCAGTATTATAGTCAAATGTTTCAATGTCCATTGTATGCAGGATTGGCCACTGACAAAATGCGTGCCATCCAGACAGGGCAAGCAGGATACAAGGAAAAAAAGACTTGCCAAGACAAATGGTTTTGAAACTTTTTCTTCCTCTGAAAATGGTCTGTCAGTAACTCTAAGCCTTAGCCATAGTTGGCTGCTCCAATGTTGCAAATGAGACTTTGGGTAACTGTCCAGGTAGCAAGATGTCTCTGCCAATTATAGAGGTTTGGAAGTTGCTTACAATGCACTTCCTGTTTACTTAGGTAATATTATAACCTTCTGGAGTCTTTGATGGAGTTGAAGAATAGATACTTACAATTATAGTTTTTCTTAGTTATGATAAAAGATAAAGTAGATATAAATAATTGTAATTCTTGCTTGATACCTGTTTTGTTATATGTAATTTTACTATATTAAAGTTAAAACCTTCCTTTTTATTTTAACAGAAAAGGGGCAATTGTATGGGAAGTCCTTTTGTATATGTGTTGCTTTTATTGGTTAATGAATAAAGAAACTGCTTTGAGCCTATAGTAGGGCAGAACAGAGCTAAGTGGAGAAAAGTAAATTGAATGCTGGGGAAAGAAAGAGAAGTCAAGGAGATGCCATGTAGCCCCGCCAGAGACAGATACTGGATGGAATCTTGCTGGTAAGCCACAGTCAGGTGGCAATACACAGATTAATATAAATGGGTTAATTTAAGATATAAAAGGAAGCTAGCAGTATGCTTAAGCTAATAGGCCAAGCAGTGATTTGAATAACATAGCTTCTGTGTGGTTATTTCAGTTTTGGGCAGCCAGGAACAAACAAGTGGCCTCCTACAATACTTTTCCACATAAGATTTTAATTTTTTACTCAGTTTATGTGGTTAAAAAAAGATCTATTTTAAGATAATATCTTACCTCTGCATTAAAATTCATGTAGGGGAAATTGTGGAGGGAAGTATGAGTAGAATGCAGTTAAGATTCAGATCTACCCAATCTACATGTGCCTCTGTAATTTCTCTTCAATCAAAATCAACTCTTTCTCAGCTTCAACAGTTATTTCCCTAGGATTATTTAAGTATTTGGCACCATCTAGGGTTTTGTCTAAATAAATTATTAGATCAGGTGTTATCTCAATAGCCACTTGTAGATTGGAAATGTCTCCTAGCAATTTTTGAAAGTCATTAAGAGTCTGCAATCAATGTCTCCTAATTTGTGATTTTGTGTTCTAATTTTCTGTAAACCTATTTTATAACCTAGATAATTGATAGGTTCTTCTCTTTGTTTTTTTTCCCAGGAACAATTTGTAATCTCCACTTAGGCAAAACTTTATTTACTTCTTCAAACATTCTTTCTAAAGTATCTACATTTGAATCAGACAGCAAAATGTCATCCATGTAATGGCAAATTATATAATTAGGAAATTGTCATTGTCTGACTTACAGAATATTGGCACAGGGTGGGACTATTGAGCATTTCTTGTGAGAGGATCCCCCCATTGATATCTCCTAGTAGGCTGAAAATTATTATAAGTAAGTACTGTAAAAGCAAAATTTTCTCTGTCCTTTTCTTGTAAAGTTATAGTGCAGAAACAATATTTCAAATCAATAACTATAAGAGATCATCCTTTGGGTAATAGGGAAGGCAAAGAAATTCCAGATTGTAGAGGGCCTATTGGTTCGTTACCTTATTAATAGCTCTTAGATCTGTCACCATTCTTCATTTTCCAGATTTCTTTTTAATAACAAACACAGGAGAATTCATTCTATTACCAGCTGTTCTAAAGTCTACAGGTTCTCTTTTGTTAAAGACCATTGTTTAATCCATATTGGTTTCTCAGTTAACCATTTTAAAGGTAGAGCCATTGGTACTTCTGAAGGTTTGCTAGTTGTTTTGTGTTTTTGTACAGCCTGAATAGTTGGTGACTGTTATTTATAGCACCTTATAATATCCTTTCCAGAAACATGAGTTGGTTTATCTCCCATTTCTCAGACTGCAGAAATGTTAATTTGGGTATTCCATTGCTGTATCAGATCACAACCCCATAAATTCACTGCTATATTAGCCACATATGGTCTTGGACTTCCTCTCTGTCTTTTTGACCCTATACATTCAAGCCATCTCATGCTTTGTTTTACTTGAGATAGGTTCAAATTCCTAGGAAATGAACATCTGCCTCTTGATGAGGCCAATTTAGATGCCAAGATTCTGGAATAATAATAGTCACATCCACACTTGTGTACACTAATCCTTCAATTACAATGTTATTTATTTGTACTCACAGTCTTTGATCATTTATAGAAGCCTGCCAAAATATACATTTCCTATTTTCTATTAGAATTTTTGATTAATCCTCAATGTTTATTCTATCATACAGAGCAGTATGGTTTTTTGCAACAGGCATGAGATTTTAGAATTTTCCTGGGGAAACATGTCCTCCACAGTGACTGAAAATAACTGGACCACGTTTGACCTGGGGGGGCCTCTTGAAGGTTTTCTGATCATAAATGGTTGCCTTATTTGTCTCTTGTTGATCTATAGTCTTTGGTCCAATGTTGGCCTTTGCCACATCTTCTACATAATCCATAAGATTGAGACCTTCTTTTTGTCATTCCCAGAGGAAATTATTTCTAGGAATGCCTTGTCTACAATCCCTTCTCAGATTTTCTATTCTACAACAATTAAAATATTTGGCATTTTGATGTCTCATCTTATCTTTGGAAATTACTTCCCCATACCCAAGCCTCAGTATTATATTCAAATGCCTCAATGTTTACTGTATGCAGGATCCATTCATCCATTGGTTCTGATCTAACCTTTAGAGGACCAAGTATCTTTTTGCATTCTATGTTGGCATTTTCAAAAACCAGCCATTCAATAAGTACTTGTTTAGCTTCTGGATCTATTATTCCTATTTGTACAGCTTTAGTTAATTTTTTGTAAAAAGTTACTAAAGGTTCTCTTGAACTTTGCTTAACCTTCATATATAAGTCAATTCTTCTTTCTAGTTCTTGAATCCTGTCCCAAGCATTTAAGGCTGCTGTATGACATAGGGACAAGATGTATTCATTATAAAGAGTTTGACTCTGTGGATCAGCATAACAACCCCTGCCAAGAATTTTATCTTGGGAAGTCTCAAATCCTCTTAC
The DNA here is from genome assembly GCA_004026605.1 of Ondatra zibethicus. Classification (NCBI taxonomy): domain Eukaryota; kingdom Metazoa; phylum Chordata; class Mammalia; order Rodentia; family Cricetidae; genus Ondatra; species Ondatra zibethicus. The sequence goes on from PVIU01018701.1 coordinate 17,244, forward strand.
CCTTCCTTGCTGTTCTAGGATTTTATCCTCCTCTCTCCAATAGTATTTCCATTGTTACTGTGACCCATCTTCAAGTACCACTGAGACTCATCACAGCTAATCATGTGGAGTTTTCTTATTGCTTGAAGAACAAATCTTTACCATCTCCCTAACAAATGGTGAATGTACGCCATAAGATATTACTTCTTGCTTAATTTCTTTTAGATTTTTTTATACCTATAGGTTTTCATTTACATTCTCTGTATCCATTTGGGTATTGATTATTTGCTGGCTTTTCAGAGGTAATAACAAGATAAGCAGCTAAAACTCTTGGTAAATTATCTCTGACTCTGAGAGTTACTGGCAATGCTAAATCCTTTGCCTGTACCTCCTCTTCTTGTTTATCAGTTCTAACAAGTTTCTCAATTGATTCAAATCTTTTTATTACTGTCTTTTGTAAAGTCTGAATCTTTTGACTTGTGAATATTTTTAATGATTTTATCAAATCAAGTAATTTCTGGTTCTCATTTTCTACATGTGATTCCAAGATATTATTTTTTTCCATTAATGACATCTTCTCATCTTTGGATATTATTTGAATGTCTAGCAGATTGCCTTCCTGGAGAGATGTTTCATCTGCTAAGTTATCATACCTTTTTAACAGATTTTGATTGTCAATTTCAACAGTATGAATCCTTTCAGATAATCTCTCAGTACCCTTTTATAAGGTTTCATAACCCATTGACATGGACCAAATTTTGCCTGTCAAATTAAGGTAATCATTTTCAATAGTATGAATCCTTTCAGATAAAGACTGTATCCTTCCTAAAAATTTCTCATGCTTCACTCTATTATCACACCATTTCTTCAAGTATAAAATATTAAGAACAAAGCAAAGTGCCATGATCCCAAAAATGTATGTACAAGGTACCTCATATAACTCTTGCAGAATTCCATCCATAGTTGAAACAAAAAGGTTGTTAAATTCCTGGATGGTGATATTTTCTGCAATTATCTTGGGGCTTGTGTGCAGTTTTCAAATTTATTTATTTATTTATCAAATTAACTTACCTCTGTTATAATTTTCAGAAAATTGTTGTAGGTGTAATAATCTTTATTGAGCTTGGCCAGCAGGTGTCGCAGTTGCGGCAATAAGGCAGGTCCTAGATCAGTACCTGAATCACCTGAGACTTAGAATTACTAACAAATTTAGTTAATTACTTATGAGCAGCAATCCATTTAAGGTTTGAGTTGGCACAATATCTAGGAACCCAGAGCTTGCACGCAATTATAAGTCATAAGGTTACTGGCAGGAGCTCAGGCCATGCAGATTCGAACTTGGAATGAAAACTGGAGCAGAGCTAGGCCTGATTAGAGTAGGCCTGGCAGAAGCCAGAGAAGCCAAGGAGGAGTTTTGGCAAAAAAGCTACTTAGTAGGCAGGTGGGCTGGTGGGAAATTGCCAAGTAGCCACATGGTGTTCAGCTGTGAACCAGAGGGGTAGTTCAGCTGCAGAGGGGTAGTTCGATTGTGTGGGGTAGGAGAAGGCTGCAGACCTTCTGGGCAGGGCCTGGTAATGGTGTAGACTCAGGCCATGTGGGAGCCAAACTGTTGGGCCAAACTACTTCTATACAACCCCAGAATGGAGTATAACAAAGGTTTATTTATTAAAGGTTAAACTCACAGAGTTTTAACATGCTGGTGATGATAAGCTAGATGTTTGGCAGACACTTAATTGTACTTTATTAATTTGACCATTTCCCCAATACTAATCTTTTATTAGTAGACCTTTACATCATAACAATTTTCTTCCATTCAAGTTTTAGAACTCTAACCACTGTCTAGAGGACTAAGCTTCTTGTTTAATTGAAATATTACTCAGACCTTGAAGCAACCACATAGATGACCATATCTTCCTTCTTAATGATTTTCTGTCTATAGCATTTCTATTAGGATTCCACACATTTGTAAAAAGCCTTCAGACAATCATGAAGAATCAGTTACAAAGCTTCAATAATGCAAGGAAGAGGTGTTTTCTCAAATGTCAGCAATGATAAACTCAAGTTTTAGGAAGGGCAATACTTGTTGAGTGTTGGTGCAGATGGTGGCCCTCTAGTTTTGACTGGCAAAATGGTTGTAATTGTTCTTATCCTCTAATAGAAGTTAAGGGAAGTTCCTTTCAGAAATCTGAGACATCCATTGGAGTTGCTCTAGAGGCAAAACTCTAAACCATTTCTGAAAATGTACTCTGTTGATCACTATTTCTTTGACATGGTTATAATTATTTCTTAATTTAAAACCAGATTAGCAGTTTCTATAAATTTGGAAATACAGACATATAAATGGACTGACAGAATAAAGTACACACAGAAGAGGCCACTAAAGAAACCCAGCTGTATGACCATGAACTTCACTTTCAGGGGAAAAGGATTAAATGCCCATTGAAGAATCTGAAACCACAAAAGCAGTATCCAAAGAACATCCTTTTTCTATGTAGCTCTTGACCTTCAGTTATTTTCTGTCCCACCCTTGTTAGCCAAGTCTCCATAATTTAAACATCTTTAGCACTATAGCCATCATGCATTCACATCAGCAGGTGCTGACCCATATATTATAAAGGCTTCCTACAGTCTTGTAAATTTTATAATTCTCAAACCAAAATGTAGCTTCTTCTAAATATTAATACCATCTGATTTCATCCATCACACTTTTGCCCCTGACACTTTCCCTAGGTGTCGTTCCCCGGCACACATTGTAGGACTTGAAATCAGTGGACGGTTTGTCAGATAATTTTATTAATTTTCTAATTATCTATAATTTTATTAATTTTTGCTTTGAGGAAGGAGAGGATGATTAAAAGAGACCAATTCAAGAGACGCGGCTTTGCTTTCACCACTGCAGAAACTGGTCCTGACCCCTGTATCTCTGTTCTGAAGCCAGACTTGGGGGGCTGTTGGTCTCCTGACACATTTCCCACTGTGGAGAATATCAGAATGATGACCTGAAGGAAACCTCAGAAAAATCAACTTACTCATTCTCTCTGGATTACTCTGAGGTTGGGAGAAAGTTAAACCTACTAGGGGAATCATGTTTATCTTGCCTTTCCATTTAAAGGTGATGGTCAAAAATACATATTTATGAGCACACTTTCCTCAAGCTCTCTAATCTCCATTGCCACATATGATGGCTCAGGATGAAGATTCCATGGATAGGTTTCCTGAGCTATTAGTGCTGGATCTGGAAAGTTCTAAGCAAAAACAGACCAGTGGCCTTGTCCTCAGTCAGACTATATCTGGCCATATTATTTCAAATTAAGAGCAGAGTTAGAACCTTCATCAACAAAAACACCTATAACCAACTGGTTATAATCATCTTTTATTGCTTTCTAAGACTTCTTCATATCTTCCATACCTACAAAACGCCCCACCTTGGTTTACCAGGTCCTTCATTGTGCCTTATTAACCTCTTAGTATAACTGGGAGAGTGACCTAGGGACTTTATCTTCTGAAATCTGACAGAGTCATTCCAGAGTTAGGTGCTTTACAGGGATTGGCTAGGATACCTGTCTCAGTTCAGTAAGACCTGTGCATCCATTATCTACTTGCTTGTGATGATGGGTGAATGACTCCTCCTGGTCTGGCAGAGTTTATTCTAGGACTGTATGGCTGACTCACAACTTCCTGAGCCCACTCTTTCCCTTTCATGCAACAGATATGTGCTCTAAACAGGTTTCTACAGACCAGAGAGCAGATATGTGCTCTAAACAGGTTTCTGCAGACTGGAGAGCAGATATGTGCTCTAGACAGGTTTCTGCAGCCTGGAGAGCAGATATGTGCTCTAGACAGGTCTCTACAGACTGGAGAGCAGATATGTGCTCTAGACAGGTCTCTGCAGACTGGAGAGCAGATATTTGCTCTAGACAGGTCTCTACAGACTGGAGAGCAGATATTTGCTCTAGACAGGTCTCTACAGACTGGAGAGCAGATATTTGCTCTAGACAGGTCTCTATAGACTGGAGAGCAGATATGTGCTCTAGACAGGTCTCTACAGACTGGAGAGCAGAACGCACATGCCAACTGCTTCCCATCATTTTTTCTCCTTCTTAGTAAATCTCTGAGACTCAGAATTAGAACAAAGATGTTCCAAGAGTACCAGTCACAATTCTTCAGTAAACAAGGAGGAGAATTTTCAAAACTAACTAGAGTTGCCAGGGGGAAACATCAATATAGGCTCAGATCCCAAGACTGCGTGGGGGTGAGAATGCAGGAGAGACAAGATCAATAGCTTTTCTCAAAAATAATGAAGTCTACACTTCTCTTATGACAACCTACAGTATGTTCTTCCAATCATATATAACAAGATTACAGCTTTCCTAATTTTCAGATGCTTCATAATTAAATTTCTACCCTTGAAATGATAAGGTCTTTTCTCTGCTTCAGAACTCTTTTTTTTTTTAATTGGGAGTGGTTGAATATTTTCATGACAAAAGCTGTAAAACCCTGACTTATTACCAAAGCATAAGAAAAAATGATTATATTTGAGTTGGGGGAAACTGTTCTCCACTGTTGAAATACCACAAGTCCCTGAGAAATTATAAATAATTCTAAAATAAATTAGCTTTTGCAAAGAAAGAACTTGAGTTTATCTCAGACTAGACTTTTTCGTCTCATTTAAAAACTATGTGTGCATTATCATTAAAACTGTGGCCATAAGAATTTTGACTGAACACTAAACATGTTGCTGTGACAACATAATTTTTCATACTTTTTAAGGTTGAAATAATCTTTTATAGAAATCTTACATCAAGTGACATCTTTTTATCTTAATAATTTGTTTCATTTATTACCATAATATACCTTGTATGCTGTCATAAGAAAATCAATTTGCTTTTATAAACTCATTATCTATAATATAAAGGAAAATAATACAAAGTATAAATGCACATTTTAAATATTTACATATAAATTTCATAGGTGCATTTGTTTTACTTATGTAACAGTTACATAGTCTATGCACAATTACAAAATTTTTGTAGCTGCTACTGTTTTTTTTCCATATTCTGAGACACAGTTTAGCCCTGTATCCCTGGGTGTCATGATACTCACCATGTAATACAGACTGGATTCAAATTCCAGTCATTCCTCCTGCCTCAGATTCCAGAGTTCTGAGGCTACAAGCGTGTTCCACCACCATACCCCACCTATACACTCTTCATAAACAGAAATGTATTTATTCACATGCTGACACTACTAAATTGGTGTTATTATCCAATTGTATACAGAGGAAGCTAAGGCGTGGAGAGGATACATCAGGAAGACTAACCAAGGGTAGCCCTAACCATTGTACATCCTGCCTCTTGTGCAACACAAATGTTTCTAGTGATGCTGCTTGTTCAAAACTCCCTTTTCTTTTCTCTCATCTTGAATTTGTGACGTTAGGTTATGAGAGAATCGTGAAAACACCAGAGATACTGCCTCGTTCTTAATACTGTCGTCCCTGGAGCAGGGCAAGGAAGTAAAACTTTCTCATGTTTTATGAGGCTTTAGATAATCCAAGAGTTCTTGGAGAAATCCTTTTTCACTCTGAAGTATACTGCCAAATATACTACCAAGTATACCACCAAGTATAAACCCAGAAAACTGCCTATGCAGCTGCTATTTTAGTGATTTTATGTACTTCAACAGAAGTAGAAGGAACAGATTTTATAACTTTACCGCAGCCATGTTGTCCTCATGCCTTCCTATACTCCCATAAAATTTATTTTAAACGTGATTGAGGGTAGATTAATCAGAACTGGGAGGGATTTTTGTCCTTTAAATTCATACTTACTTGTTAAGTCATCAGTATCCACCTCACATATAAAAGACAACTAAGACACTGGGCTGATGTATAATTTTGATTTCCTTATCTGACTCTTGAAGAAGATAACATGTAACACATATACATCTAAGATCAAAATTATGTGCTAATATATGCTAATAATACTATTTATTGTTTATATCAATAGGATGCTTCTGTTGCAAATAGCAGACAAATCTACCTAGCTTATATAATAATGGTGCTATATTGTTTCCAGAGACCTAGAATAGGACAGAGTTTAAGGTTGGTTTGTGCTGTAGTTTTAGTGCCCACTGAGAAGCCAGTATCTGCCTTCACTGTTTTTCGTTATTTTTGCTTTATCCTAAGACTGCCATTACCTATGATAAAAGTTCCTTTTCTCCCCAATACTGGATCATATGAAATCCTTATGGCTTACTTCCTCATGGTCCTCTCAGGAGACTGGCTGTTACAACTGTGCTTGTCTCTCTGTTCCCATAAGTGTGACTAAAGTCATAGTAAGATAATATAATATACTACCTGTCTCAGTTATGGTTTCTATTGCTGTAAAGAGACACCACGACCATGGCAACTCTTATAAAGATAGCATTTAATTGGGGTGGCTTACAGTTCAGAGGTTCAGTCCATTATCATCATGGAGGGGAGCAAGGCAGCATCCAGGCAGACATGGTGCTGGAGAAGGAGCTGAGTGTTCTAACCTCTTGACCCACAGACAAGAGGAAGTGGTTTGAGACACTGGACAAGGCTTGAGCATATATATGAGACCTCAAAGCCCACCCCCGTAGTGAAACACCTCCTCCAACAAAGCCACACCTATTCCAACAAAGCCACACCTCCTAATAGTGCCACTCCCTACGAGTTTATGGACGCCAATTATATTTTAACTACCATACTAATAAAGTGTTTGCTGTCAGGGGCTGATGAATACAGAGGGTGGGAATGAAGAGGGCTTGGTTGTTCATTGTCATGTTTATTTCAAGTATCCTCCAAAGCTCCCTGTCCTGGGCCAGGCTGGCTCCTAACTTCCTAACAGGGAGAACATAAAATAGTAAGCAGCTAAGAGTGTTTTTTAAAAATTTAAAAAGAAAGTGTGCCCTTGAAAACAGCTGAAAGGTCAACCATTTCCAACAGAGGTTACTGCTGTACCTCCTACAGTATAAAAATGCCCAGGTGGTTTACTTCTATTGCCAAAAATGTGGCAATAGAAACAGTTTGCATAGCTTTCTCTGCTGCCCTGGGATTGGTCCATATGGCGGCGTTGTTCTTGATTCCCGACTTAACTTAAAGGGAAACACACAACGTTCGGAACCCTTGATGTCCTGCAGATGAAGGAGGAGGATGTCTTCAAATTCCTTGCTGTAGGAACCCACACTTCGGTGGCACCAACCTCGACTTCAGATGGAGCAGTTCATCTACAAAAGGAAAAGCGACAGCATCTACATCATAAATCTGAAGAGGACCTGGGAGAAGCTGTTGCATGCAGCTCGGGCTATTGTTGCCACTGAGAACCTTGCTCACGTCAGCGTCATCTCCTCCAGGAACATGGGGCAGCGAGCCATGCTGAAGTTTGCTGCCGCCACTGGAGCCACTCGGATTGCTGGCCATTTCACCCCAGGGACCTTCACTAACCAGATCCAAGCAGCCTTCAGGGAGCCACGGCTTCTAGTGGTGACCGATCCCAGGACTGAGCACCAGCCCCTCACAGAGGCATCTTACGTGAACCTGCTCACCTCTCACACCACAGACTCACCTCTGCGCTATGTGGACATCGCCATCCCATGCAACAACAATGGAGCTCACTCGTGGGACTGATGTGGTGGATGCTGGCCCAGGAAGTACTCCGCGTGCGTGGCACTATCTCCCGTGAGCACCCATGGAAGGTTATGCCTGGTCTTTACTTCTACAGAGACCCAGAGGAGATTGAGAAGGAAGAACACGCTGCTAATGAGAAGGCTGTGACCAAGGAAGAGTTTCAGTGCGGTGGACCACGCCAGCTCCTGAGTTCACTGCTGCTCAGCCCAGGACTGGTCTGAGGGTGTGCAGGTGCCCTCCATACCCATTCAGCAATTCCCTACTGAAGGCTGCCCAGGCAGCCACTGAGGATTGGTCAGCAGCTCCCATAGTGCAGGTCACCGAGTGGGCTGTAGCCACCACTGAGTGGCCCTGAGCTCCTCTGCAGACAACTGATCAAAGGGATAAAAGGTGGAAGGAAAATAAAGTTTCTACAAGCTGAAAAGACAGACAGACAGAAAGAGAAAGGAAGGAAGGAAGGAAGGAAGGAAGGAAGGAAGGAAGGAAGGAAGGAAGGAAGGAAGGAAGGGAGAGAGAGAGAGAGAGAGAGAGAGAGAGAGAGAGAGAGAAAGAAAGAAAGAAAGAAAGAAAGAAAGAAAGAAAGAAAGAAAAGCAGTTTGCGTACTGAATGATGGTTAAAGCATTTGTTGTATGTTGGCATCACTCGAGATCTGTCACAATCATCTTACAGAACAATTTATAACCTTAGCTCAGGCTCCCTGTGCTCTGCGAATGTGACTATCAATGGGATTCTTCATAGACTATCTGCAGTTTAGAATCATTTTGCTGCAGTTTGACTGTGTACCAGGAACAAATGGCTTAGATACCTATTTAACATATCAAAGCATACCTGGTTCCAAGTTCTCCTGTATCCCTCTGTGGCCACATGTTCCAGGGCCCTTTCTGGCTGGCACACCCCTGGGTCCTCCCAGGGAGCTGGGCTGCTCTTCCCCATATAATACAAACATTTTGGTTGCCCTCTCTTTAGACCTTTGGGCCTCCAGGCTGCTTCACGGTGGTCCCTCTCTCCCCTCTCCTTCCCCATCCCCCTATCCCCACAAGGCTCAGGACACGTCCACTCTGGACTCTCCCAGGTGTCCCTGCCTTTGGTCATGCTCTCCCACATGCCTATAATAAACTTTCTCCTCCACAATACCTAGGAGCAGTCATGTTCATTTCCTTTTCCTTCTTATTTCTTTTTCCATTCAGGAGCCACCAGCCAGTGGGGTTATAAGGAGGGGGTGTAATCTTTATAAAGTTGGGGCAGCTAGTGAGAGGAAGTTAGATCATTGGAGGCATACCCATCCCCCAAATGTCTTTCTTTTCTTGCTTCCTGGTCACCACAGGGTGAGAAGGGTGCTCCAGTATGTTCCTGTCATGATGCATTGCCTCAGCACAAATCTAGAGAAACAGAAACAGCTAACAATGGACACAGTGAGTTAAAACAGACCTTTCTACGCTCTCTGCTGATGCAATACTGGCTACCTGTTCTTTAGATTGTGCTTGCTGCTGTGGTTTGAATGTGAACTGTCTCCCATAGGTGCACGTTTGAACACTTGATCTTCAGTTAGCAGCACTGTTTGTAAAGGTTGTGCAACCTTTCTGAGATAGAGCTTTGCTGCAGAAACTGAGTTGCTGGGGGCAGACCTTGAGATTTATAGTCCAGCCCCACATCCTACTGACGTCCTGTGTGCAGATGGTAGCCAGCCTCCTGCTCCCAACACGTACCTTCTTCAACCATTAAAATGTTTCCCACCGTGATGCACCATAGTCCTTTGAGACTACCCACTCAATAAGCCTTTTCTCCATTAAGTTGCTCTTGTTGATGTATTTTATCATAACATGAAAAAAGAAACCAAAATACTTACTATATAGTTATAAGTTAATAAACTTACTACATAGTTAATAAGCATTAAAAACATCAGCTCATATCACAGATCATTCTCCATACAAAACAGTCAAAGTACTGCTTACTGTTTCCAAAAACAAACAAATATTGTCTTCCCGAGTATTTACTAAATCTAAATATAATCTCTTCAATTGTTAGTATTAAGAAGAAATTAGGTTTCAATGGGGGCAGGCGACAGAGAATGTGGATAGTACTGGTCTCTCCCAGGTTGATCTCACCCATATGCTCCCAACGACTCACCCTTGCAATCCTCAGGTCAGTTAAACACTTCCTACGCCTTCTGAATTTCCCAGCTTCCTTGCTTTGGCTGAAGCCACAATGACTGCTCCTTCTCTAGTACTTAGTGACACCAAATGCAGAATGCACATGACCTGCAGCTTTTACCATGATTGGATGGCAAGGGCTCACTGACAACACACAGCTTCAAGAACAGTGTCAATCATAAGACCAAATGTTGGGTCCATAGAAAAAATGAGTTTGTCTGCATTGCCAATGTCGTAGTCCACATTTCACTGTTTTCAACTAAGAATATTTTAAAGTGAGATGCATTGTATAACCATGCCTTCAAGTGTAGTTTATTGGTTACTTTGATTAAAGTAAACTGAATAAAAGATGTGATTAATTTCTGCTCAAATCTCCCTTGAAGAGAGACTCTTAAAGAATAGTTTGGATCAGAACTAACGCTCTTTTAAAACTTGTAGCAAATATTGTCGGACCTACATTTAGTAAAGTAATGAAAGACAAAGAGAGGGAGACAAAAGGGAACAGAGGAGAGAGAGACTGTATCACCATGACACTTAATCATGAACTACATGTCTTCTGCTACCACTTTGAAGAGGCCTCTGGAGGAGCAAAGAGCTACTTCTGAGGCCGAGTGAAGGGACAATGCAGGCATCTGTCATGATGTTTCCTTGAGTAATGTCCTGTGACCTGCAAAGCCACTTTTGTTCCTGTTCGCTTCCAAATGCTTAATGAGCCTGCAAAATAAACAATCAAAAGGTATGTATTCCTAGGAGAAGTTCAATAACATTGCTCTCACAAAAACAATTTAAAAACCCAGAGTTTAAATCAATAAAAAGCATTGTCGTATAAACTTATTTATGTTTATACAGTCAAATGTACCCATTCTAAAGATGCGTTTTCAAGGAATTTCATACACAGCACACACCAATGCCAGTCAGGATGTAGAACATCCTCTGACTCCAAAAGTGCTCTGCTCCGTCAGTTCCGCAGGAGGATGTTTTAAGTAGCATGGTTTGAGTCTACTCACTTGCCATAAACAGCAGTTAGGTCTCTTGCTTCTTCGCACACAATCAGGTACCACTTTCCTAGGCTATGATTACCACAGACTAGGGCCTAATGAGAGTCTTTTGCCACGGAGCATCCAATCCAGGCTAACATTTGAAACGTGACATCCCCAGGCATGAGTCGAAAAGGGGTGTTTTAATCTGCCTGGCAAATTCTGAAGCTCTAAAGGTCTCCTGCTAAGGCTGAAGGGTGGATAATTAGCATAGATGAGAGCTCAGGAAAAAAAAGAAACAAAAACAGAGAGACATAATCATTACTAAAAATCTTATCACTTTTGTTCATTTGCATAAAATTATATATGCATGTGTACACTTAAATACAGGTTGAATGTGCAATTTAAAACATAAAATTATAGGCACCCCAATGCTCACAATTTTTTTGTAAAGTCTTACTGAATTTTTTTTAAAAACAAGTTTTATTTCATATTGAATATTTTTCTTCTACCTTAAAAACACAAACAAATTAAAGGCCCCAACATTATTGACTGATGGAAATGGGGAATGAGGTTTGGAGAGAAAAGTGCTTTCCAATGTAATAGCATTCTCTTCCAAAACGCGTGGCCCTGCTGCCTCTCCGCAAATCAATGGCAGACGCCACGGGGGGGGGGGGGGGGGGGGGGGGGGGGGCGGGCTTCCCTGACGCGGCTTTCTATTACACACAGAGAACTGGAAAAGTCAGACACCGATTGATTTCCTGATCCTAAGCCTGTGCATCTCTGTCGGGTAGAATCTGTGAAAGCATTTCCAAATCATCAGGAACCTATGGCCAGCCCATCTCAAAGCAGCGTCAGCAAAGCTTGTGCTATTTGTACTTCCTGAAAGTTGAGAGGAGAGTGATCATGATTTAAAAAGAAAATAAAGAAAAAGGCCAGACTCAAAAGCACAACAAGTACCAGGTTTTTCTAGGTGGACATATATGTCACATGAAAGCAGACTACCTGAAAAAGAGGAAGGGTGACAGAAGGAAGTAACGGGAGAGTGAACACATCGGAACTGGATTGTTTTGTTCTGAATATGTGAAAAATATCCCTTGTGGTTTTGACGGTGCCTTCTTATCAAAATGTGAAAGATTACATACATTACACAATAAAAATTTGACTGAAGTTTTGTTTTAAACATGACATCATTAAAAATATCGGAAAATATAATAAAGAAAAAGTGTCATACTTAGTCACTTTTTAAAATAGTAAATATATATTTATATATACAATAAATTATATATGATGTTTCAAATGCCAAGTTCCATTTAAAAATTATAAAAGCATAATTATAGCATATTTTATAACATAAATATTTGTGTCACAATTAGGTCACACTGAAGTAATACTTTTTACACTCTAGTGTTGGCTATTGAACTAGTTCCATTTTTGGTTTTTTAAACATTGTGACGAATACAATCAAATTTATTTCCTTATAAAAATATATTTCCCTATGTATTTTATGTAGACAATTAGTGAATTTAAATGTAAAAACATTATGTCTCCTCTGTATTTTTAATTTGTTTTATAAAAACATAATAATCTCTATTGGTCAATATTGGAAATGTGTATCAATATCTTCACAAATATTTCCAATTTTTAGACCATTATTTCCTTAGAAAGCAACCAAATACAGGTGAAATGGTTTGGTTTATGTTACTGCAGTATTTTTCTCATCACCAAAAAATTGGCCATAATTCAAGTGTTCAAAAATGGAAAAGCAGTTAAATAACATTGTTATTCAATGAGCATACATAAAACATCATTACAATGAGTTCTAAAATATGTTAATAGCAGTCCAAAGGTCAGAATATGGCATACACAATCCAAGTTGTATGTATATTTATTTATATATGTGTTTAGTTGTGTGTTTATAGAAAAGGGCTAGAAAGAAGCATATCAAATGTGTGCACCCCCTTCTGTATTCCAACACTCTCCCTCCACTAAGAGTCCCTCACCCCTGACAATGGCCCCATTCTAGTTTCCTGTCTTCTCCAACTGCTCCAAATTAAATATACAAATCTAATAATTCAACATTAGTGTTCACATACTAGTGAGAGAGCATGAAGTAAAAGCTTCCTACCATGTCTCACTGAATGGCACAGTAGAATGTTTTCCATGTCCATACATTTACTTACCAATTTCACTTTTCTTTACAGCTGAATAAAATTCCATTGTGTACATATTCCACATTTTCATTACATAATTTCAATTCTGATATGCTACTTCCTAATCTTTTTCTATAAACGTGTGTGTATATATTTATAGTTTGGGTAATTTCATACATATAATTTGGGGCTTGGACTTTTTCTTAGTGGTATGCCATATTATGAAGTTGCATATTGCCAAATAAAAATCCCAATGTCAAATGTGGGCTATTTCTCCTCAAGTTGTTTATTGGAAGTTCCAAGAGACACAATAGAAATAAATCATGCATGTATATCATTTTAAGGAATAAACATTATAATAAAAAACAGCACGTATTTTTTTTTGAAAAGCTATTTAATGTGTACAGTGCTTATCCCAAAACTCAGAACAGTGCAGGCTATTGCTGGTGCTCTTGGTTGTCCGCAATAACTCAATAGTAATACCCTGTTGCTGGACTCATAGGACACAGAGAAATCAAGCATGTAATGAACCTGTAAGTCCTTCCTGCTGGCTCACTTTCATAACATCAAAAGGTGTTATGCCGGCTGTTGAAGGAGAAAAATCAACAGCTCTACCCAGTTGTGAACCTTGCAAACTCCAATAATGACTGGGGTGGCAAGACACACCCATAGGTAAAATAGTGTCCATTCATTATCTAATGTGATTGAAGGCCACTGGACAGCGGGAAACTTGTTCCTGGTGCTATAAATCTGGCTGAGAACATGAGGTGGAGGAATCCATGGACCCAAGGGTGAACTTACCACTAAATGGACATGCTACCAAACTGCCTTCTAAATATGTCTTTGTACTCACAAATTATCAGAGCTCTCAGTACACAGCAGAGAACTGCGTTTGTACAGTGAACCACAGTCAAGACAGGAGACCTGTGACTAGTCAAAGTGCGAGAGTGTCAGTGTCAGCAGTGTGTTCAGTCATCAATAGGACACCTATGTCTTACACCTTCACCCAAAGGGTCAGAGGAGCGTGAAGACTGCAGCAGTCAGAGACTGGGGCACCTGGGCAAAGCCGTGTGCTCAGGACCACTGTGCCCATGAACTCACAGCAGTTACAGTGGCCTGCACACGACCTACACAAAATTGAGCCAGTCAATACTGCAGCACGGGTAGAGGAGACTGCAAAAGGCCCCATGCCGAGCTCTTGACAGCTCACAGTTCTTAAGGGCAGGTTAGTTTTCTTTAGTGTTGTGGCCCCTAGTATACTGACCAAGCTCCAGGGGATGGGCCCATACCCACTCTTACATGGGCAGTACTAATTGGACTCAATGGATTCTTTAAAAAAGGAAGAAGAAATGAAGTTGAGGGGGCATGAGGAGTATGGTTGGTGAGGCTTTGATAGAGCTGGGGGAGTAGAGAGTGAATACAACAGAAATAAATGGCATGCATGCATTTAATTCTCAAAGATTAAATAAAAAGAGTATTTAATAAAATTTAATGTGTGCAGTAATTATTTCAAAGGCAATCACTTCAAATACAGTTTTCTCCATTTGTTGGTATAGATTTTTACATACTCAAAATATTAATCTTTCTGGCTGCTCTATGATATCACAATTATGCATTCATGTAAAATTGAAAATATGTGCATATAAACAAAATTAATATAACATTTAATGTATAAAAATTATAACTATGTTTCAGTTCATCCAAGTCATTTTTAAGAAGCATTTTCTTTTAGTGTCAAAAAAAATTTAATATCATGGATACTTTTCCTATTACATGAGTAGAGCCCCTATATGACTAATAGAAATTCCTCAGTCAAAGCACAATGACACCTGAGCAGTGACAGATACTACCCGGTGCGAGAAAGGACACAAGATAAACAACACAACCCACTTTACGAGTTTTATTAACAGAAAGAAGGGGGAAGGAGGGGAGTGCACAGGCCTGTCTGAAAGTAACACGGTGAGAGAGAACGGAGTGGGCATATCTGATTTTTTAAAAGCCATCTAGCACATGCACAGAGGGGCTCATGCAGCTACATCAGGCAAAGATTAAGTGACCACACTGTGCATAGATTAAGTAGGGCCTAAGGCCCTAGGGTGACTAAGCATTCTGCCTGAATGCTGATGGCCGTGGCAGCCCACCCTTTTGTTTATTATCAAAATGGGGGGGGGGGGTTAAGGATAGCAAGTGGGCAAGAATGGGGTCATCAGGTCTCTCGAAACTGCTTCAAGCTCACTTGGTGGGTGTTGGTCATGCTGGGGGCTTGTCCTGAGGTGGCTGAGTCTTCCTCATTGTTTAAGCTCTGTGGAATCATCTGGCTGATTGCTTAGGTCCGACAAGATGTTGCTGAAGCAGAAGATGAAGTTTAGAAAATTTTCTTTAGATTATTAATTTAACCTTTGAATTTTCATCTGAAACAAACCGTAAGGCACCTGTTGTTTGTTTTTCCCCAACACCATGACATCACCTAATGTCCAGGAGACACAGGTGGCTGGTTGCTGAGGGCATTCAATAATAAACCTGTTATATTAAAATCTGCTTTGTGAGTCTCCCTTTAGAGCCTGGGGTGTGAATGTCTCTGGAGTGTCACTGTTCCTTGCCACTTGGGCATCTCTGATGGTCTTTGTGCCTCCAGCTCCGTGGCTAACGGTGGTCCCTGTAACAACAGCTGAATAATTAATTGGAAATTTGAATATGTCATTGAAGACATGGGGAAATTGGTAAAGCAGACATGAGAAAGTAGAGGTGGGGATCAGGAAGGAAAACATATAGGGATCCTAATCCAGGAGAGTTGAGTACGGCAGTGGGGCGAGACTTCATCCTTCTGGGACTGGAGACAAAGCAGTTGCTCTCGGTGTCCTCTGGGACTTAAGGGAACAGGTTTGAGCTGCTATGTATGAAAAGAGATTATCCTGAGGTGGAGGAGTAAAGGGTTTGAGGTGAGATAGGTGAGGGAGGCCCTCCAGTTTAGCAGTTGGGGGGGTTACAAGAATTACTTTAAAGGGGCCCTGTCACTTAGGGGAAAGGGGTCAGGGCTGTTGGTCTGGAGGAGAGAGAAGGACCTGATCTCCATGGTGACTGGAGATGGGCAGGGGTTGGCAGGTGGTTGAGGTAGAGAGTGGTCAATAAAGTTCCACAGGTAGAGATGGAAGTGATATAATAATGGGGTAATGGGTGATCAGGGAGGGGTGAGGGTTCAGATGAGAGACCAGGGATCATAACTAGATGTCCATACATGAGTATAAAGAGCAAGATGGAAAAGGGTCATTTGGAGAGAGCCTGGGGCCTGAAAAGAGCCATAGGCAAGAGCTTTAACCAGTTAAGGTGAGGTTCCTGTGACATTTTAACAAGAATGTATTTTAAGGAGTGGTTAGTTCATTCTATGTTCCCTGAGGATTAAGGACAATATGGGATATGAAAATGCCAAGGGATGTTGAGAGCTTTAGTTAGAGTTTTAGAGATCTGAGAGGTGAATTCAGGACCATTGTCTGACTGCAGAGAGGTTGGAATTCCAAATCAGGGAATAATTTTTCAGAGAAGGATGTCAGAAGCTGTCTGGGCCCTCTTGTTAAAGGTTGGAAAAGCTTCAACCTGTAGGAGGGAGAGACAGCTGCTTGTTGGTTCCCAGACGCCCTGCTAGGTTAGACCCAAAATAATCATACAGAAACTGTATTAATTAAATCACTGGTGGGTCCATTAGCTCTACTTCTTATTGGCTAACTCTTATATTAATTGAACCCATATTTATTAATCTGTATATCTCCACGTGGCTGTGGCTTACCGGGTTAAGTTCTCAGTGTCTATCTTCGGCGGCTCCATGGCTTCTCCCTAACTCTGCCCTCCTTTCTCCCAGCATACAGCCTAGCTTTTCCCTCCTAGTTCTGTTCTTCCCTGCCATAGGCTCAAAGCAGTTTTTATTCATTAACCTATAAAATCAACACACAGACAGAAGGACCTGCCACACCATCAACCCACCTGGACAGAGTATTTACTAAGGTCAGGAGATATTTAACCCATCTGATTATGGGAATATGAGTAAAATCAAGTACTAGCAAAAAGGGAAGGGAAGGAAAGATAAAAAAGAAACAGAAAGAGTCCAATGTAAAGACCTTGGTAAGGAAAGAGTATAGACTTTTTTCAGAATAAGGAATTTCTTCCCTTTGTTCCTATAAAATGGAACAGTATGCACTTTGAACTGCTGTGAGGATTAATGAACTCTAAATACATTAATATGCACACATAAAATGATTTTCATACACTACACATATGTGAAAATGTCAAAATGATATCCCAAAAAAATGTTTAAACAAAATCTTGGAAAGAAGTCAATCGAATTTTTAGGGAACAATACACTGACAAAAATTATAATTTATTTATAGTAACATAAATAAAATTTATATATATATATATATTTTACTGTGATTTTTAAATAATGTGCCATGCTGAGGATAGCTGCACAAAAGTAATATGCTGAAACTTTTTTCTTGTTTGTTTGGTTTGGATTTTTGGTTTGCTTGGTTAGTTTTTTGTTTGTTTGTTTGTTTATTTTTATTTTGTCTTCAGACAGGGTTTCTCTGTATTATTTCTGGCTGTCTTGGAACTCACTCTGTAGACCAGAATGGTCTCAAACTCACAGAGATTCACCTGTAACTGTCTTCCAGGTGCTGGAATTAAAGACGTGCCACCAGGCTGCTGAAATTCTTAAAAGATTGGAAATCATGGGACTGGAGAGATTGCTCAGAGGTTAAGAGTACTTGTTCTCACAGAAAACCTGTGTTTAGTTCCCAGCCTTATGTGATGGTTAACAATCCTCTGTAATCACATTCCACAGGATCTTGTGCCTTCTTCCTTCCATGAACTGAGCACACACCAAATGTACAGGTATATATGCAGGCAAAATAATCATACACAAAGTAAAAGTAAAAAGATCTTTTTTAAAAGAAAAAAAATTGTGGCCATAAAGGTATGTCCTGACAACTCTAAAAAATTCTTAATAAAGTAGAAATTTCATTTATAAATGCAGATTCTTCAATTACATTAAAATGTCCTAAAGACTTGATAATTATTTGTCTCGAATTTTTTTTAATTTTTTTTATTTTTTATTTTTCTCTGCTCCCCTCCCTGCCACTCCCCTCCCTCCCTCAACCCTCCCCCAAGGTCCCCATGCTCCCAATTTATTTAGGAGATCTTGTCTTTTTATACTTTCTACTTCCCACGTAGATTATATCTATGTAGGTCTCTCTTAGTGTTCGTATTGTTGTCTAAATTCTCTGGGATTGTGGTTTGTAAGATGGTTTTCTTTGCCTTATGTTTAAAAACCACCTATGAGTGAGTACATGTGATAATTGTCTTTCTGTGTCTGGGTTACCTCACTCAACATAATGCTTTCTAGTTCCATTTTCCTGCAAAATTTAGGCTGTCGTTATTTTTTTCTGCTATGTAGTACTCCATTGTGTAAATGTACCACTTTTTTTTTATCCATTCTTCGATCGAGGGGCATTTAGGTTGTTTCC
This sequence comes from Ondatra zibethicus, assembly GCA_004026605.1. Lineage (NCBI taxonomy): Eukaryota > Metazoa > Chordata > Mammalia > Rodentia > Cricetidae > Ondatra > Ondatra zibethicus. The sequence goes on from PVIU01018701.1 coordinate 35,665, forward strand.
AGTTTCTGGCTATGACAAATAAAGCTGCTATGAACATAGTTGAGCACATGTCCTTGTGGCACGATTGAGCATCTTTTGGGTATATACTCAAAAGTAGTATTACTGGGTCTTGAGGAAGGTTGTTTCCTAATTTTCTGAGAAATCGTCACACTGACATCCATAGGGGTTGTACCAGCTTGCATTCCCACCAGCAATGCAGAAGTGTTCCCTTTTCTCCACAGCCTCTCCAGCATAAGTTGTCATCAGTGTTTTTGATCTTGGCCATTATTACAGGTGTAAGATGGAATCTCAGAGTTGTTTTGATTTGCATTTCTCTGATGACTAAGGATGTTGAACATTTCCTTAAGTGTCTTTCAGCCATTTTAGATTCCTCTGTTGAGAGTTCTCTGTTTAGGTCTGCGCTCCATTTTTTTTATTGGATTATGTGTTCTTTTGTTGTCCAATTTCTTGAGTTCCTTGTATATTTTGGAGATCAGACCTCTGTCTGATTAGTGAAGATCTTTTCCCATTCTGTAGGCTGGTGTTTTATCTTGTTGACTGTGTCCTTTGCTTTACAGAAGCGTTTCAGTTTCAGGAGGTCTCATTTATTAATTGTTTCTCTCAGTGTCTGTGCTGCTGGGGTTCTATTTAGGAAGTGGTTCCCTGTGCCAATGCGTTCAAGCGTACTTCCCAGTTTCTCTTCTATAAGGTTCAGTGTGGCTGGCTTTATGTTGAGGTCTTTGATCCATTTGGACTTGAGTTTTGTACATGGTGATAGATAGGGGTCTACTTTCATTTGTCTACATGTTGATATCCAGTTATGCCAGCACCACTTGTTGAATATGCTTTCTTTTTTCCATTTGATATTTTTTGCTTCTTTATCAAAGATCAGG
>PVIU01018702.1:0-38315 GCA_004026605.1 Ondatra zibethicus
AGCTTCCGGTCCTCTGCAGTGCTGTGCTCCCGAGTCCACAGCTTCCAGTCCTCTGCAGTTCTGTGCTCCTGAGTTCGCAGCTTCCAGTCCTCTGCAGTGCTGTGCTCCTGAGTCCGCAGCTTCTGATCCTCTGCAGTGCTGTGCTCCCCACTCCGCAGCTTCTGGTCCTCTGCAGTGCTGTGCTCCTGAGTCCACAGCTTCCAGTCCTCTGCAGTGCTGTGCTCCCGAGTCCACAGCTTCCAGTCCTCTGCAGTGCTGTGCTCCTGAGTTCGCAGCTTCCGGTCCTCTGCAGTGGTGAGTCCAGGATGCATGTGGCTCCTCTGCACCTTTTCCTCCATAAAATAACTGAAAATAACTTGTAATTGAATCTTTTCACTGCCCCCAGCAGGGTTGCAGTCTTGGACACTGTGCTGGCCAAGCCCACTGGTGACATCAGCCATAACTTGCTTTTACCAGGTTGTAAGTCTCCTCTTCTTGGAAGGAAAGTTCTAGAAGCTAATGATCCCCAGAAAACAGGCCCTCTAAGGGTGAAACTTCCCATCCTTGATCACCTTGATCACATCGCCTCTGAAGCATGCTTCTTCCACTCTTTTCCAAGATGAGGACTAGAAGTCCTGCAGATTCTGAGACGCACATCCAGGAGTCTGTAGACAGGGCAAGGTGGCCACAGCAAGTCAGATACACTCACATCTGGAATTCCCAAACCATGGATCACCCATACCTGCAATCCACACAAACCAAAATATTTTTTTCAAGGTCATATAATGATTTAAAATCATGGGGTGTTTAATAGTCCCACAAATCAATATAAAATGCCAGCAAGGTCCCCAGTGAACACAAAGCCACGACTGAGTTCCATTCAAGTCCTGGGACTGTGGTCACAAATGTTTGGTGAAGACACCAAAGTGGGTGACTTCAAACAACAGAAGTGCCTTCTCTTGTGGTTCAAAATCAAGGTTTCTGCCAACTCTTAAGGTTTTGGCCATCTCTTGCTGATGCCTCTGGGCAGAGTCCCTGGCTGGGCTTCCAGTTCTGGGTGTTGCTGACAGGATTGGGACTCTTCCTCTCATGTCCACCTCAGCCTCTAGCAGCCCCCTCTGTCCACTTGAGGTGGACTTGGAGCTTAATCCAGAATAGTGCTAAGTTTGTATCCTTAGCCTTAACCAGGGTGTAATGCTGCATGCCTTTAGCTCCAGCTCTCTGGAGGCAGACCTTTAAGAGTTCGAAGCCAACGTGGTCTACATAGTGATTTCCAGAACAGCTGGAGCTACATAGTGAGACCCTCTCTAGAAAAGCAAAACTATCCTTACCTATCACCTCTGTACACCCCTGCCTCCCTCCATGTGAGGTCACTGTCAGAATGTTAGGGGCCAGAACATTGACGAATCTTTGGGGTCCTACCATATGTGAGATGTAGATAAATGCTCAAAGAGACCAGAGGAAGCTGCCAGGGAGGCAACTGGATGCCAGCCACGGCACAGCTGTAGCGTGTGACCACACATGGAACACATCCACAGGCACTCCCTCTATAAAACCCACAGGTTTAGGGAGACAGTGGAGTGTTCCAGTTTTGAGGGTATCTCAATAAACACTGGCAGGCTGGCACAGTGGGTCCCATCTCTGAGGACTCTGCTGTGGCTTCAGGAGTCTCCTGTGTCTGATAAGCCATCAAAGCTGAGATCTGGTGGCTTCAGCCTTTCTCCTTCCTTCTTTGGCCTGGAGTGCCTCCACCCTCACCCTTGCATCTCTAGATGGCGGCGTTGTATGCACCCCCTGGCTCTTTCAGTCTCTGGAGTCTAAATCCTGCTACTCCTCAGGGTCTCTGCATAGGCTGTTCCGTCTTCCTAGAATGTCCTTCCTCACCTCCGTCACAGTCTGGTTGCATCCACTGAGAACTTGGTGAAAGGTGACGAGCCTGTCCTACAAGCTCAGGCATTGCCACTGTGACGCCCACTCACAGTCCCTGCCTCACCAGTAGATCGGGACTGATGGGTGCCTGGCCTTCCCTCACCATCTATTTGCTGCCGCCTCCACATACCATCTTGGCACAGTTCATTCACCCCAATGCTGTGCAGGGGCTCAGAGTAGTGTGCCAACCGTGTGGTTCTGATTGTTCTTCCATAGGCTCAAAGCTCCATGGCAACTTTCAAAGAAAACCCAGAGTTGGAAGCAAACTGTGGTCCCTGCAAAATCATTTTCCTGGGAACAGGGTCCCATGCAGTACACCGATTCTCAGTGAGGCTGACATTGCTGTAGGACCAAGAGACATCTCTGTGTTCAAAGTTGCAGTGAAGAGCCACGTATGAGATGGCCCAGAGCTTGAGGCTAGCCTGGGCTGCATGAGACTTTATCTCCAAAAACCCACCCACCCAGGTGGCAATGAAAATGGTGTAAGTGCTGCCTTACCCCCTTTGCCTTCCTTTTAACCTTCTTGTCAGAGCATCTGGGGACACTAAGCAACAGAAGACAAGGGCTCGGGGCTGCTCCCATGGTGCCAAGACTCTACCAATACTTCTGGAAAGTAAGTTTCGGATCCCCCACCCCAGTTAATGAAACTCCACCACCCAATGTAATAAACCAATCAAACCGAATTAATGAATCCAAGTTTAATGAACAGAAAAAAGCACTCCTGGGTGACCCTCAGGAAGGCGGGGAAGGTATCAGATGGCAAATATGGCTACCAGGTCTTAAGCAGCCCAAGGAGGGGCTGACTTTTGCTGTGCTTTCTCTGGGTGGAGTTTGAAGGGGGAAGCTCCAGGGCCACTGCTTGGCACACTGAGAGTGGGGTTTGGAAGGGGAGGAGTGAGACCTGAGCATAGAATGGAGCCCCAAGCTGGAGATCCCAAACATTCCAACCTTTTGGGGTATATATGTGTGCCAGAGGGCTTTCCACTTAAACATCCACCTCAGCTGTCTGTGGGCCCTGGGGCCCTGGACTTAGGAGGAGCAGTATCAGCCTGAAGTGACAGCACACTCGGGAGGCAGAGGTAGGCATATCTCTGCAAGTTCAAGGCCAGCCTGGTCTACAAAGCAAATTCCAGGGCTACACATTGAAACCCTGTCTCAAAAAACAACAAAAAAAAAAGAAAAGAAAAGAGAAGAAAGAGGTATAGTGTTTACCACCTGGACTGGAGGAGTGACAGCGTTGGAAAAGTCTCAGGCAGTGAGTGTCATCTGGAAGTTGGTGCAGAGGTGGCTCCCTTTCCTGATATTGTTGGAATATCATCCAACAATAAGGAGGAATGAAGTCCCAGGTCTGTGTCAGTGTCACACTGGCTAATGTGGAGAACATCTCACGAAGCCAGCAGAGTGGATTGGTCCCTATTTAAAGGAAGAGGCCAGCCAGGCGGTGGTGGCGCCTACAAGAGCTAGTTCCAGGACAGGCTCCAAAGCTACAGAGAAACCCTGTCTCGAAAAAAAAAAAAAAAAAAAAGGAAGAGGCCAATCTCGAGAGAAGACAGGTAGGGAAAGGAATGATTCTAGATGGGCACAGGGTGTCTTTTAGGGGCTATGAAATGTTCTAGAGTTAACTATGATGCTTGTCACACAGCTCCATCCATAGGCTAGGAACTTTTGGTGTGTATGTGCATGGGTTACTGGGCATATGTGTACCTATACACATGTAAAAAGCGAAGACTGATCTCCTGTGTCTTCTATCACCCCACCTTATTTTTGAGAGAAAGATCTGTGACTGAATGTGGAACTCTCCTATTGGCTGGGTGGACTGATGTGACTGAATGTGGAGCTCTCCTATTGGCTGGGTGGACTGATGGTGAGTGAATCTGGAGCTCTCCTATTGGCTGGGTGGGCTGATGGTGAGTGAATCTGGAGCTCTCCTGTTGGCTGGATGGACCACTGGATTACAGACCAACATTTGGCTTTTTACATGAGTGCTAGGGTTCTGAATTCAGATTGTCAAGCTAACATGGCAAGCACTTTACCAATCAAGCCGTCTCATCTCCCCATCCCCTATTTTTGTCTTTTTTTTTTTTTTTTTGAGCCAGGGTCTCATGTATCCTAAGCTAACCTTGAACTTGCTATGTAATTGGTTGTGATCTTAAACATCAGGACCTCTTGCTTCCATATCCTGAGTGCGAGGATTTCAGACTTGTGCCACCATATTCGTTTATGCAGCACTGGGGATCAAACCCAGGGCTGAGTGCATGCTGGGCAAGCCCTCCCCAAGCTGAGCTACGTCCCAGCCCCTAGAAACCCCCTAAAGGGCAAAGTATGCATCACATAGATTATAGTTCAGTGAATATGTGAAGAAAAAAACTCCTAGCTCTTCTAGCTCCAAGCAGCTGCAAGGAATGAAGAAGACCTGCCCAGACCAATGTGCTTCATAGGTGGTCACTGGCCCCTTCCCTACCCTTGGTAAAACACAGCCCTCTGGGGCCACCTCAGCCACAAAGCCTGAGAGGGCAGCCAGAGGGACTACAGAACACTGAAGTGCAAGGTCCCTTGCAGGAGAGGTGTGGCCTGGTGACACTGCGGGATCTCCGCTGCTCCTTATGAACTCTGTTTGCAAGCCCTCTATCTAGACCTTATGCTGGGGTCGTGGAGTCACTGACCCCTGGGCCCAGGGGCCGCAGGTTACACCAAGTGAACGGATTATAACAACACGCAGTCCTGTTGGAAACCAGCTCTATAGAGCGTGTAAGGGCGTGTAGGGAAGAGCAAAGCGGAGGGAAAATGGCCTGTTTGAAGATGCTGGGCCTCAGGACCTCCTCATCTCCTGGTAAGAGTCCCTTGCCCACCTTGGACTCTGGAACCCATGCCATTTGCCTGTGGGAACAGAAGCAGCCTTTCCATCTCTGTGTCTTCTGGGAACTTAGGAGAGCCTGGAGCCTACTGCCATACTCCAGAGAATGGCTGCTTGGAGACTCAGCTTTCTGAGTCTGGGATATTGTGTGCTTGGGGCTAGCTCCTGAGGGAGTCCATGATAGTGACAATAGCAACAGTTGACACTCACTGAATTGCTCTGTGCCAGGCCACTGCTGAATGCTCAGAGAGTCCACATATTCTCGCACCAGCCCCTCAGGAGGGCCCTGAGCTCCTTTATATGTCCAGAGGATGTGAGTCAGGATGGGGCAGCACTCATGGAAGGAGGTTACACAGCCAATCTTTAATCCTGTCTGGCCCTAGAGCTCAGCCTCAGACCCATCGTTCTGCCTGCTCCACTCCTTGTCACATTCGTGGGTGACATAATGGACGAGAAGGATGCTGTTTGTGACTGTGCCATGGAGAGCAAGGTGGGGGGGAGCATCGGTGCCTGTCAGAAGTACATGCGCAAACATAAAGTGCTCATAAACGCACAGGGGCCCCAATGTGACTAGTGCCACTAAAAATGAGCCTCTAAAAGTCAAAGGTGGTAGTGTATACATGCGATCCCAGCACTGGGGTGGCAGAGGCAGGAGGATTGGGAGTTCCAGGTCAGTCTGACTATCTGAGACAACTCGGAGGCTCTGAAGTTTGTTCATCCCTTCTCCCATGTTAGAAAACTTTAAAGACACCATCTGTAACCCAGAAAGTAGAAACTAATGTACAGTGGATCCGCCAGCACCTTGATCTCGGTCTTCTCAGTCTCTATACCTATGAGAAATAAATCTCTGTTGTCTTATAAACTATCCTGCTTGTGGCATGTTGTTATAATGCCTGAACAAAGAATATAATTCAGCTCAGAGAGGCGGTCAGGGGCGGGGGGAAGGCACTGTGACAGAGGCTTCATGATGAACCTTGAAGGCTATCTGCTAAGTGAAATAAGCCACGATTTACTACATAACTCAACTTACATATCTATGTACTTAGTAAAATCAGGAGTACGGAATGAGAAAGTAGAATGGGAGTTGCCTGAGGCTAGAGGGAGGGACAGTGGGGTACTTTTGATGGACTTAGTGTTTCATTTTCACAAGATGGAGCATTCGGGAAACTGTTCACAGCAGTTCACAGCCATAATCTGTGAGAATAGCTAATAAGAACTCATGTATTTCACTATCCTTAAGAGTCTCTCAATGACCCGGGTAGTGGTTGTAATGGTTTAAGTAACGTGTTGCAGGTCCCCGAGTGGCGCCAGGCAGTGGACAGCAGGTCCCGAGACCACAGCAGGCCACGAAGGCAGCCGAGTCCCAGGCAGGAAGCTGCGTGGCGGGTGAGATACTGAGGTGGATAGGCACACCATGCAGCGTGAAGTTGGATATTTATTTAGTGGGCTATGGAAGGGAAGGGGAGAAGGGGAAGAGCAGAGAGAGAGGCAGAGAGAGAGAGAGAGAGAGAGAGTAGAGGAGGGAGAAGTGGGAAGAAGGGAGAGACAGAAGATGTCTCTTCAAGAGAGAGACTAAAAGGAAGGGACTCAGACTGGAAGCGGAAGAAAGATTCGCCTGCTTTGGTGGTGGTGGTGGGGGAGTGGGAGGGGCTTGTCTCAGACAAAGAGGACTTGACAGACTGTTACAGTGGTGGTGCACATCTTTAATCCCAGCACCCAGGAGGCAGAGGCAGGCAGATCTCTGAGTTTGAAGCCAGCCTGGTCTACAGAGTGAGTTACAGGACACGCAGAGAAATCCTGTCTCGAAAAACAAAAAAAGAAAAAACAAGTCAATGAATAGGACTGTAGCTGAATAAGACTGTGGCATAATGCAGCAAATCCAGCAGGTTCCAGCCCTTGAATGGATTCACACATGCATATTCCCGTGACTCCCAAGATCAGACTCTCCCACCAGAGAGTCCTTGCCTGCTTCTCACACATGGTAGGAAAAGCAGCATGTAGTGAGTAACTCTGTGTGTCTGGTTCCTTCCTCTGAATAGCCAGCCGTGTGCTTCCTCATGTTGATGGCAGCAGTAAGGTCCCCCTTTGCTCCTCTGGGAGCAGGGTTGCTGTTGGTTTGTCCTTTCTGTTAGGATCTGCTCCCAGACTGGAGCTTCTGGGAACAATACTTACAAGATTATCCTGTACATTTCTGGTCACCACTGGCTACCAGGAGAAAAATGGAAGGGCTGTATGAAGTGTAGGTTCCCGGTGGCTTACTTAGTCCCAGCTACTAAGGAGACTGAGGCAAGGGGATTGCTTGAGCCCACACACCAGACACCAGACTGAGCAACACAGTGAGACCCTAGTTCAAAAAAGAAAGGACGAGCAAACAGGGTGGGACTAACCTCAGAGTGCTTACCCAGCATGCACAAAGCCCTGTGTTTGAGCCCCAGCACCACATAAAGTGGGTAACCCCACTACCCAGTGGGTCCACAGTGTAAGTTTCTGTTGCTATTGTAAACACCATGACCAAAAGCGGCTGGGGGGATGGTGGTGTTTATTTTATTTTACAGGTCAAGGGGAGCCAAAGCTGGAACTGAAGCAGAACCATGAAGGAGCATTGTTTATTGACACATGATCAGCCACCTGCCTAGAGATGGCATTACCTACAGTGGGCCGGCCCCCAGCATCAATTACCAATTAAGAAAATGCCCTCCAGACATGCCCACAGGCCAATCTGATGGAGGGAATTCCTCAAATGGGTTTCTCTCTTCCAAGTATGTCATGCTGGCAACCAAATTAGCCACCTAATTGGCAAACATGTGGCTATCTTTGTCTTTAGATACCTTAGAAAGGGGCCCAAGGCTGGAGGTTATGCATCTGTTCACTGTGAATACCCCTTAATCCCTAAAATGCCCCATCCAAGCAGGGGATGCTGTTTGCTACCTCCATCTCCATGTAAATGTTTGTTTGTTGAGACAGGGTACCTTGTAACCCAGACCAACCTGGAACTCACTATGTAGCTGAAGATGACCTTAAATATTTGATACTTCTGCCTCTACCTCCCAGGTAGTGGGGTTACCCACTTTATGTGATGCTTTGTGCGTGCTGGGCAAGCACTCTGCCCACTGAGGTTAGTCCCACCCCATTTGTTCATTTCTTATATTTTGAACTAGGGTCTCACTGTGTTGCTCAGTCCGGTGTCTGTTGTGTGGGCTCAAGCAATCTACTCACTTCAGCCTTCTCGGGGTAGCTGGGACTGCAAGCCACCAGGTCCTCTGCTTAATACTACCCCTCTGTTTTCCTCCTGGTAGCACTATGGTGGCCAAGGGTAGGGTCAATAATGAAGCTCTGGCCACAAGCCAGGGGGTGGGGCTGGCAATGGCGCCACCTCCTCAGTCATATCCTTGAACACAAATAATTAATTAGTCATAAGGATCCTAACAGAATAAAGCGAGCCTTTCCCGGTCAGCTTGTTCAGAATGTGCCAGATGACAGGCAGTTCTCAAGCGTGGATCCTGGCATGACAGTCCTGGAGCTGGGAAGAAAACTGGAAACTCAGATTCCACTTCATACCTACTGTGTGGAGGAGTAAGATTCCCTCCCAGGACAGTGTGTTTTCATTGGGTTGCCCAAGGGATGGGAAACATAAGGCCTGACAGAGCCACTGCACAGAGTAAGGCAACAGCCATAGGGTAGCTGTGCCCTCACCCTCGGTGTTCAACTGCCTGTTGCCTTCAGGTCCTGGTCTGAGGACAACATTTTAACCCTGGGACTGGACTTACAGGGAAATCAGCCAGCAGCAGCCTGGTCTCTTCCCAGGACTTCAAGGCTGCCAGTCCTTTCTTGAATTTCACTTTCTGTTTCCTGGAAAGGCCTGGCCTTCCCTGTATCAGGCCCCACCCGGAGTCCCACCACCCAGGCACTTACCACCGCTGCCCTGTCCCAGGCTATCAGATAAGAAATGCCCCTTGTAGATGTCAAGGTCAAAATTACAGACATCCAGGCTGGCAGCCTACCTCTGGAAGGCAGCCAAGTTTCAAGTGACTCAGCACAGCCATGTTGTGGTAGTAAACAGCTGGAGACAACTGTATGCCCAGTGTGGTAGGGGTAAGTTTGAACATTCGCAACCACAGGGCAGGGTACACGTGCCAGCGCTCCTTCAGTGCAGCACACTGTGCTCCTTCAGAGCGGCCCCTGAGACTGAGCCTGCAACCTGGAGCAGATAGAAGGAGTTGGCTTCTAGTCCATGGTTTCTGCTGAACCCTGCAGAGGTGTGATGGCTGAGCATTGTTTGTTTGCTTCTCTGAAAGCCATGACGTAGTCAAAGATAACCTGTAATTTCTGGTCCTCCTCTTCCCTCCTCCAAAAAAGCATGCATGATAAGCATGCGTTATCACACCAGGTTTACAGGGTGTGATTGTTGTGTCCAGAAAAGACATCATAACAGTGGCTTTGATCTTGAGTTAGCTTTCCGGTGCAGGGCCTGTGGTGCCCATGGTCTGGGAGAATTGAGTCAGGTGACATGGTTGCATAGCAAATTTGAGGCCAGCCTGGACTATAAAATCGTGCCTTGCTGGGTGGTAGTGTCACATGCCTTTAATCCCAGCACTAGGGAAGCACAGGCAGGCCAGCCTGGTCTACTGAGGGAGTTTCAGGACCCATGGCAACAAAGAGAAACCCAGTCTTGAGTGGATGCGGAGAAGGTGGTGGTGGGGGAGTAGAAGGAGGTTGGAGGTTGGGGGAGAGAAGGAAGGGGAAACTGTGGTCAGTATGTAAAAAAAATTTTAAGAAATTTAATTAAAAAAAAAAAAGACTCTCCCTCAAAACAAAACAAGAGGAGGGGGAGATTGGTCATTTGGTAAAAGTGCTTGCTGCACACATATGGGGGTCTGAGTTTGGATTCCTACTTCCCATGTAAAAAGCACAGTGACATGCATCCATAACCTCAGCACAGGGCAAGGAGAAACAGGTGGGTCCCTGGGGCTAACTGACCAACCAGCCCAACCTACTCGGTGAATTCCAAGTTGGATGAGAGACCTGCCTTAAAAAACACAGTTGTGGGGCTGGAGAGATGGCTCAGCAGTTAAGAGCACTGGCTGCTCTTCCAGAGGACCTGGGTTCAATTCTCAGTACCTACACGGCAACTCACAACTGTCTGTAACTCCAGTTGCAGGGGATCAGATACCCACACATAGACATACATGCAGGCAAAACCAATGAGCACAAAATGAAAATAAATCATTACAAACAAAAGGCCGGGTGGTGGTGGCGCATGCCTTTAATCCCAGCACTCGGGAGGCAAAGGCAGGCGGATCTCTGTGAGTTCAAGACCAGCCTGGTCTACAAGAGCTAGTTCCAGGACAGGCTCCAAAGCCACAGAGAAACCCTGTCTCGAAAAACCAAAAAAAAAAAAAAAAAAAAAAACCAAAAACCAAACAAACAAAAGGAAAACAGTGGAAGAAGAGCCACCAGCACCTATGGGCCAGGACCAGCAGTAAAATGGATTGATTCCAAAGGTCAGGATTAACACTCTGCCTGGTACTATTCCAGGAACTTACACGCTAGATACATGATGAGCCCTGCCTCAACACCCCCATACACACACACAAAAACAAGCCCTCTAGCTGAGTTTCTACCAAACAGGCAGACAGATTCCCGCCCCCACCCCCTTTGGGGATGATAATGGAACAGGCAACTGAATATAACAGAAACAAATGACCCAGTTCCAGACCACCTGGAGATGAACTTGATCATTTATGCAGCATTGGGGCATGGTACCCACAGCACTGGATCCTCCTTCCCTGTCTCCCTGTTGCACCCAGCTGAAGGGATGGGGCTGGAAGTCCCTGAATCTGGGCATCCCTGCCTCTCTCAGAGAATTTGGTCCCCGTGGTGGCCTGGAAACAAAGCCACCCCCTTGGTTGCTTAGTGCTGCAGGGGAGGGATGAAATTGCTCTAGAGAGATTCCCAGAAGAGGGATTAGGCTTCAAAGGGAACAGGCAGGGGCAGGTCCCTGCAATTGCTGTATCACAACAAAGGGGACACCTCCTCTAGCTCAGCACAGCGCTCTGCCCCATCTCTCCTTTCTGGAACCTCCTGGAGTGCCCTCCTGGGCATAGCTCATCTGCCCCTTGATCTGTAGACTCTACAGAGCCCTGCTGTCCTGCGTGGCTCACGCAGGTCTGCTCTTCACTGCCTTGCTAGCCATAGATTACTTTTTCCCACTTATTCTCTGACCCTGGTCCTAAAGGGCCATGCAGGAACCATGGAGATGGCCTCGCCTGGCCTGGTGCTCTTTATGTAGCCTAGGCTGGCTGGCACTCTAATGAAGCCTAGCCTGGCCTCAAACTAGCTATCCTCCTGCTTCAGTTTCTCAACACTATGTGCCTCCGGAACCCATATGTGAAGTCTGATTGGCTCCTACTTGATTATATAAAAAGCCAGCAGATAGCTGGATTCAGCTCAATTAGTAGAATGCTTGCCTAGCACTGTGAGGTCCTAGGTTCCATTCCTAGAATCTCATAAACCTGGCAAACACTTTAAATCCCAGCCCATGGGAGGTGGAGGCAATAGGATCAAAAATTCAAAATCACCATCAGCTATAAGGTGAATTTCCTTTTTTCTTTCTTTTTTGTTTGTTTTGTTTTTTGTTGTTGTTTTTCAAGAGGAGACCCCTGAAGATTCTGGAATTGGAGCTGTGTGCTACCTCAGGGTTCAGGAATTCTTCTGAGCTACCCTGTCTCTGGGACACCAAGGAAGGAGTGCCCAAGAAACCACTGGAGCAATTCTTGGAACATTACCTACTTCCTCTATGGTAACATTTATTGAGTGGTCAAGAGAGTGAGACAGGGTCTCATTCTGCAGCCCAGGCTGCCCTTTAACCTTCTATATAGCTCAGGCCTTGAACTTCAGCAACTCTGCTGCCTTAGCTTTAGCCTGGAATTGTAGGTGTGAGCAGCCATGTCTGAACCATGCCTGACATGTATTTGTGAAACAGTTATTGATCACTTTCTAGACTCAGCTCCTGCCTGAGATCTGTGAATTCCTTTTCTTTTCTCCTTTCAAGTATTTTTTTATTGTATTTTTACTTATGTGTGCATGTGTGGTCGTGTGGATCTGGAGTTACAGGTGGTCATAGGCTGGGAACTGAACTCAGGCCTACGGCAAGTGCTCTGGCCACTGGGCCATCTCATTTTATTTCAGTGTCAGATAAGGACTGTTGTAGCCTCCTCCTTGGACAAGAGAAGAGATGGGGAATAGAGTCGCGGGGAATCGAGGTTTGCCAGCTCTGGTCTTGCCAAGGATATCCATTTCAGAGACAGGTGGGACAGAACGCTACTCTGGGCACTGCCCCAGCTCCAGGAATACTGGCTAAAATTGTTGTCATCCTCCGTCCTCCCCGAAAGTCCTCACTTAGAACCATGGCTGTAACCTTATTTGGAGTGGGGAGGGTAAATGAAGAACCAAGAATCTCCACGTAAGAACATTCTGGATTTAGCATTGACTCCACATCCAGAGGAGCACTGGCACTGTGAAAAGCCAGGCACACCTCTACGTTCCCCAGGCCCGTCTATTCCTGCTGTTTGGGCTGCAGGCTTGTGCTTTGTCAATGGGCCATCCTAAGCAAGTTTCCTCCACCTCAGCCCCAGCACACAGCTACTGGACCTGTTCATTAGCCCTGATTGCCAGCCAGGACCTCTATAGGCCCCACAGGGAATGCAAGGAGCCCACCCCTGCCTGGAACAATAGCAGCGGATAATGGCTAGCCTGCAACCCCTCTAGAGTCACACCTGCCCAAGATTAGTGACCTCAGACAGACCCCTCCCCCGGGGCTTAGTTTCCTCTCCCGGGTTTTGGTGGCATTCACAAAGTCCTGGCCTGTAGACACAGCAGCAGCTCAGGCTGTTAGACAAGGTTTCATTTCCTTTAACCATCTTTTTACTAAGCATCTATTATGTGCCTGGCTGGCTGCCAGGCTCCTCTTAAGGGAAGAGGGGCATTGGGCATAACATGGTGGTAAGTTCAGCGTCAGGAAGCCGAGGTCCACAGAGGCTAAGACCTGTATGACCGGGTACCAAGCTAAACCACAATCCCCGTCGCCCAGCCCTCTTTAGAATACCTGTATGGCTACAGACTTTCTGGTGGGTGGGGTTGGTGAACGTGGCTGTTTGAGGGCAGGTGGTTTAGGGCAGGATGGAACACAGGCAGAAGTACTGAGGAACCAGAATGGTCACCCTGGATAGCAGCTAGGGGCAGAACGACCAACTCTTCTGTGGCCAAATGAGAGAGAGAGTGATCATGAGGTTAGGGAGCCAGGCAATGAGCATGAGGCCCATTGGTCTAGTGGTCACGTGTTTGTTAGTGTGTGTTCACACTGGCTTTGTGTAAATACAATTTGCATAGCGGGAACTGGGAGTGTGTGCCTGAAGCCAGGGACAGCAAGCCACAAGCAAGAAGAGCCTTTGGGACTGAGTATGTGTCTGTGTGTTTGGTGTGTGCCTGTATATGTGCAAAAATACATGTATTCATGTTGATATGTACAAGGCATACATGTGTAGACAGACACATTTGGATCTGCCTGTGTATATATCCATGTGTTGGTGCATGTTCATGCACATGTGTGCCTGTAGTATGTGTGTCTGTGTATGAATGTGTATATGTGTATGTGTGTGTGCACATGTGTGTTTGCTGGTATGTGCAGTGTGTGTGTGTACATGTTCAGATCTACCTATATATACGTCTGTGTGCTAGTGTCTGCTCATGCATATATGTGCCTGTGTGTCAGTGTGTGCCTTTGTGTATGTGCACATGTTTGGCTATTTGTGTAATACATGCATTATGCATGCATAGCTGCTGAGTAGGTGCTTGTATGTGTTTGTGTGAATACATGTGTGCATGTGCACCTGAAAGTGTCCCTTTCGTTTGATATGGTACAGAGGTCCCAATTCCTGTAAGTCACCCTGCTCTCGTTCCCAGCAAAGCCTGCACCGCAGCGGTGAGGGCGCCTCACCACAGTCAGGCTGTTCTGCCCATGGCTTCCCCTTCTTCAGAGACCAGCCACAGCATGCAGGGGTGCACGTGATGATGGGACATCTGGCCTCAGCACCTGTGGCATGAAGCCAGCCACAAGCACCCAAGGGAGGTCACGCACTATCAGAGCTGGTGAAAGCAAGGGTGCTTGGGAAATGTGGGTCTCCGTTCTCCCAGAACCCTAGGAGGAAAGGGTCTCGCTTCCTCTTATTTCCAGTGCTGGGATTGAACGCACAGCTTTGTGACTGCTAGGCAAGCACTCTACTGCATCCCCAGCCCTTTCAATGTTAAGGTAAGGCCTTGCTGCGCATCCCAGGTTGTCCCGGAATTTACTATCTTCCTGCCTTGGCCTCTCAAGTTGCTTCCAGGCTTCAAGTATCTGTCACCACACCTGACTTCTGTTGTGTTTTGAACAAGACCTCGGCCTCTCCCTGAACCCTCCAACGTTACCAGGACCCACCTAGCCAGGAGGGTTCACGTAGCAACCTGCTTCAAGACTATGTGTGGAGCTAGGCCTCAGGCCTCCCTCAGTGACAGCGGTGTCTCTGACTGGAACAGGGGCAGTTGCCTGCATGTAGCCACTTCCATACAGAACCATTCTGCAGAGGGAGAGACTGGGTCCCCTGTGAACGCTCAGTGTCCTAGCTGGAGCTGACTAGGCTAGAGTTCAACACATTTGCACTGACTTTAGGGCCATCCCTTATCCAAATGCAGCCCTTTTGAGGCCCTTGCCACTTGAGGGAGGAGCAAAGGTCCGACCCAGGAGGAACTGCACACCTAAAGGTACCAAAGTCTCCACATGTTGGGGATTGTGGGCAGGGTGCTGGGGTCTTGGAAGCAACACGAGGCCAGGATGGAAAGGAAAAGTGAGATAGGAGTGAAACACACTCTGAGCTTCCTGGGGGGAACAGGGAAAGGAAGGAGAATCCTGGGGTTACTCCCACTGTCCACCAACCTTGGCATTGTCTCTCCTGCACCCCTCACTGGGTGGGGTGTCTGCGTGTGGCCACTTCCACACCCTGCGCCTTGCTGCACTAAGCCTGCTCCATCTCCCATCCCCCCTACTGTTCTGCCCCCTCACCTACATCTTTTCTCCACACTACAGCCAGGCCATGTGCCAAGCAGGAAAACCCCATCATGCCCCGGCTCACCCTCCAGACAACATCTGTTTAGGTTGTTTTGGGACCAACATCCAGTTTTTATCCAGAGGCCTCAGTTCACCTGACCTGGACCGGGCGGCCCCCATAGCTGGCTCCTTCTTCCACTCTGCACCTGGCACCCTACCTCAGGGCTTTGTGTTTGCTGCTCCCCCTGGAGCTGCATTCAACAGACCACCAGTTCCTTGTCCAGACCTCAGTTAAGGAATGATCTCCCTGGTCCTCCTGGCTCCTTTCTTCTCCCTGCATGCACTGGTCATGTTTAGCTCTGTCTTTGGTCCTCAGCAGACTCCATCCTAAGCCAGGTTCCTTGTTAGCTTAATTTATCACTGCATCCCAGTGCCCAGAGAAAGCACCTCGTCTTGTCCTGCGGTGAAATGCAGGGCGGCATGGCTCAGCACGACCCCCTGCACATGTCAGGCTTCTTCCTCACTCGTCCAAGGGCTCAAGACTGGACCCTGCTGGACTTCAGCCCTCTCCAGCTCCCTGTCTGGGCAGCTGATGCTCTGACTGCTGGGGCTGACACTGTGTTTGGCCCTTTGCAGTTGGGCCTCAGCTCACAGGTCCCTGAGGAAGGCCCGGCCTTAAGTTCATGCAAATTCTCAGTCTCACAGCTGCAGCCTCTGGGTTTAGTTTTTTTTTTTTTTTAAAAAAAGAACGTCTCATGGGCTGGAGAGATGGCTCAGTGGTCAAGAGCATTGCCTGCTCTTCCAAAGGTCTGGAGTTCAATTCCCAGCAACTGCATGGTGGCTCACAACCATCTGTAATGAGGTTTGGTGCCCTTTTCTGGCCTGCAAGCATACATGCTGACAGAATATTATATACATAATAAATAAATAATTTTTTTTTTAAAAAAAAGAATGTCTGCAGCATGACATTTGCCTTATTCCCAGCAGAGTCCACTCAAGATTACAGCCTGAGTCCTTAATCCTAGCAGCTCCTGACTGGGGTAGCATGTCCTTCCCTAATCCTGCGGTGGAGTCCTTTCCTTTTCCCATCAAAGCCACTGTCCAGGAGGCTTTGGAAACATCTGCTTTGGAACCTCAGCCTCAAATGGTCATTTTTTTTACCCCTGACTCCTGGCTGGACTCCACCTCAAAACCTCTTACAAAAATGTCCCTGCTGCCACGGGGAGGCTTTTCCAAGCCACGGGTTTGCACCTGTTGGTTATTTGTGTTTGTTTTTGTGTATTATGTATATGTTTTGGGGTTTGTGGTGTGCACATGGATGTGGAGGCCAGAGATCAAAATTGATTGTGTTCCTCAATTGCCTGCCCCCTTGTTTTTGTTTAAGCTGTATATGAGTACTCTATTTTCATGTATGCCTCTAGGGCAGAAGTGGGCAACATTTCCCATTGCAGATGGTTGTGAGCATCAGGTGATTGCTAGGAATTGAACTCAAGACCTCTGGAATCGCAGCCAGTGCTCTTAACCGCCGAGCCATGTCTCCAGCCCAACACCACTTTGTTTTTTTGAGGCAGGGTTTCTCACTGGCCTGGAACTATTTGACTAGACTGGGTATCCAGTGAGCACCAGGACCCTTCTGTTTCTGCCTTCCTAGCACTGGGATGACAGACGCACACGACATCACCTGACTCCTTTACATGAATACAGAAGATTCTAACTCAAGTCCTCATCCAGCTGAGCCATCTCCCGACCCACTCTCCTCTTCCTTGGTGCAGGAGATTGTCTTGGTCTCACTTTCTTAGAGGTATCTTTTTTTGTTTGTTTGGGTTTTTTTTTTGTTTTGTTTTGTTTTGTTTTGTTTTTTGGAACAGTGTTTCTCTGTGTAACCTTCACTGTTGTGGAACTTACTCTGAAGACCAGGCTGGCCTCGAACTCCCAAAGATCATCCTTTGTCTGCCTCCTGACTTCTAGGACTAAAGGCGTGTGCCACCACACCCAACTTCACAGGTATCTTCTTGTCTGCACATGGGCAGACCATGTCAGTCTCAATTTTCTGGGACAGTTTCACTTTCCCAGAATCAGGGTCATTACCAGAAAAGGGGTGCTGATACAGTTTTAATACTGGCCCCAGTTTCTTGTTTATTCCTCTAGGAAATTTTCACACAGATGTCATATCAGTGTCCCAGGGTACAAGGAGTCCCGAACCAGACACCTTTTGTAATGTGGACAGTGTGTTCTTGCACGTCAGACCTGCGCAGTCCTGGTGACACCTGCAACAGAAGAGAATCTGTTGACCAAACCCTCTAAGCCCTGGCCAGGTTTGGGTTATGTTTAGTGCCCTTTCTCACACATTCCTGGGAGAAAGAACCCAAGTATTGGAGGGAGGTGACCCCTACTAACCCTGGGGCCTTGGGCAGGTTCTTTAACGTCTGAGGGCTGGCTCTCTTTGTAAGGTGCACTTAGTACTCAGTGACCCAAGCATGGTGCTTTTTATTTCAACTTGAAACTTTACTATTATTGTTATTATTTATGTGTTGATGTGCATGTACCTGTTTTCATGTGTGTGTGTGTGTGTATGTGTGTGTGTGCATGTGTGTGCAGGTGTGCACACACCCATATGTCAGTGCATGTGGAAGCCAGAGTTCAATGTTCCGAGACTTACTTTCTCTTCTCCTCTTTACCTTATTTTCCTTTTTTAAGATTTATTCTTATTAGGTTCAATTATGTGTAAGGCACATGTACCTTTGGGTATGCACAGTGAGTGCGGTGCCTGAGGAGGCCAGAAGCCTTGGGTCCCTGGAGCTAGAGTGTTATTAGATGGTAGAGAGCTGCCTGATATGGGTGCTGGGAAATGAACTTAACAGTTGAGCCATTTCTCTGAGAGAGAGAGAGAGAGAGAGAGAGAGAGAGAGAGAGAGAGAGAGAGAGAGAGAGAGAACAGTTTATTTATTTTGTTTCGAGACTGGGTCTTACCCATGCAGCCCAGTCTGGCCTCCAGGTCATTGTGTAGCCCCGGCCAGCCTTGAACCCCTAACTCTCCTTTCATTTCCCAAGTGCTGGAATTGCAGGAATGCGACACCACCATGAATCTTTAAAATAACCGTTATTTGTTTATTTGTTTATTGTCGGTGTGGGGGTGAAGATGCTTATGCTATAGCACACTTGTAGAGGTCAGGTGATAAGTGTGGAGTTAGTTCCTCCTTCCTCTTTCCACAGGTCCTGGGGAGGGAACTCAGGTTGCCAGGCTTCCGTTTACCTGCTAAGCACCTCAACAGACCAGTACTAGGCATTTCAACACAGTTGAGATTCATGCAACCACCACCAAAGTCAGTTTGCTGAGTAATTCCATCGCCCTGTCTTCTCTCTCCCTGCTCTTTGTAGTCCCATGCTCCACCTCCCTCCCCTCACTGGGTAGCTCGTCTTCTTCCTTGCTTATAGTTTTGGTTCTTTCAGGATATCAAATAAACGGATCCCATAGCATGTGACACTGAGCCTGGTGAATTACACCTGAGTTTATCCAGGGCTCTGTGTGTTCCCTTGCTCCCTTCCAGTCGGTGCTGTGGATGAGCCAGAGTTGTTTCTTCAGTGACTCTGGAAGAGCATGTCAGGGTGTCTTCAGCTGTGCCCAGACCACTGTCAGCATCTGTACAGGGGTTTTGTTGCTGCTCTTCTGGTCTTTCCTTCTCCCTCACTCCCTGACACAGGGTCTTACACTGCAGTTCAGGCTAGCCTGGAACTCTTTACATAGTCCAGGTTGACCTCAACCTTGAAACAATCCTCCTGTTTTAGCTTCCTCAGAATCATGGAGTGAGTGAACACACCCAGCTCCAATGGAGTTTTTGTTATTGTTGTTTGAGGCAAATCTCATATAGCCCAGGCTGGCTTAGAACTTTCTGTTTGCACCTCCAAAGTGCTAGGATTGCAGGGTATACCACCATGCCCAAATAAGTTTATATTGTTCAAAGAATTGAGCTGGGAACATATTCCATACATATTCTACAGCCAGCAGACTCTCCCCTATCTCCCTGCCAATCCTTCCTCATTCCACTTACCAATTCTGGGCTGCATTTCAGAGTAAGTGGCAAACATCTGTGCACAGCCCCCACACATACCTGAGGCATTCCATCAACTAACTGCCAAGACATGTTTTATTCATAAAAACCAAGTAAAACAAAAACAGGTCCATGGAATTCTTTCCTGACTACAATTGGAGGCCCTGGGTCAGAGTCAGAGCTGGTGTCAGTTGGTCGGTCTTAGGTCAGGCAGCACACTCCTGACCTGCAGCACTGGTGAACACAGGCCAGTGGAAGCTCTGGCCAGCTGCGTCTCAAGCAGCTCTGTCACCTGTCTCAGCCTCAGTTTCTTCATTTCTAAAATGGACTAGAGGAAAGCACCTTCTTCTGGTTGTCCTGAGAAGAAGCTGAGCACACAGTACCTGGCGTGGCACTTGGACACAAAGAGCCCTCAGCTACTGCTGCTGTGAACCAGCTGTGCAGACGCCCTTCTAGAATAAATCTCTTTTCTTAGGGCAGTTCCTTCAGGTAGGAACAATCACACACACACACACACACACACACACACACACACACACACACACACACACCTGCCCAATGTGCCTGGGAGCTGGCACACAGGGTGAGTATGAAGCCACGGCCATCATTCTTCCCTGTTCACCTTTGTCCTCCCTGGAACAGGTGGCAGGAAAGCCCCCTTCCAAAGGGCTTTGTTTGTGCTGGGAAGTGTGAGAAGGGGAACTTTGGGTGTGGGAGTGCAGGTCAACAGCACCCCGTGGAAGAAAGACTCACCCAACATGTATCTACAAACCACTGCTGGCTGTGAACTCTGGAGCCAGTAAAGCATTGCATACACAGGTCCTGGGACTGGCCATGCTTAGCACACAACCCTTGCAACCAGAAGAGCTCATGGGCCACACACTGGTCACTGCCCTGCTCAAGTGAGCAGCAGTAGACCTCCAGCGACCCTGGGTTTGCAGCCAAACTTGGCTTAAAGTTTTCGTGGCTGGGTGGTGGTAGCTCATGCCTCTAATCCCAGCACTCAGAAGGCAGAGACAGGCAAATCTCTGAACTCGAGGCCAGCCTAGTCTACAGAGTACGTTCCAGGATAACCAGGATTATATACAAAGAAATCCTGTCTCGAAAAATGAGAAAAAAAGAAAAAAAGATTTATTTTTATTATTTTTAATTATTAATGTGTATGTGTGCATTGGCAGGTGCCTGTCTAGGCCAGAGGTATCTGGTCCCCATGGACCTGGGGTTACATGAGTGCTAGGACTGAACTCGGGTCTACAGCAAGACCAACAAAGACTTAGTGCTGAGTCATCTCTGTCAGAAGGCTTAACCTGGCCCAAGGAGATGGCTCGTCTGTAAAGTGCTTGGTGTGCAAGCATGAGGACCTCTGTTCAACCTCTAGAACCCACGTGAGAGAGTTTGGTATGGTTGGACACACTTGCATTCCCAGTGCTAGGGAGGCAGAGACAGGTGATCCCAGAACTTGCTAGCACAACCTACTTGGGGAGTTCCAGGCCAGTGAGGGATCTTGTCTGAAAAACAAGTAACAAAACAACCAAGGTGAGCAGCTCTTGAGAACTGACCCAGGAGGTTCACCTCTGGCCTACACACTCACACACACACACACACACACACCTCACCCCATATATAAATGTCTCAAAACAAACCACTGATCTGGCAACCCCAGACTATGGTCACCACTGGCTGAGGAGGACTGAGCCAGGTGGTCATCCGAAGGCCAGGCTGTCACTTCTGTGCCTGGCCACTACTGTCATCTGAGTTTGAGTCTTTTGGCATTGCTTGTGAGATGAGCAGGCGGTCACTCAGGTTGCTGCTCTCGGGATGGTCTCACCCCCCCAGGGAGGGGGGACTGGCAGTGTCTGAAGACATGTTTTGATAGTCATAACTTGAGGAGGGTCAGGGAACCACTCAGCATCTGACAGAGTACACAGGACAGATGCCTACCACAAAGGACTTTCGAGACATCTGTGGCCCAAAAGGTGAGAAACCCTGGGTCAAGGCACCTCCAACTGGCCTCTAAGACTATGGACACTGCTTCCAGAGCCAAGGGATCAAGACTGCTCCCTGCCGATAGGAAGTGAGCTGGCAGCCATTTGAGGACTACGCAGGGTTTCATGATGGGCTAGCACAAACAGCTCTCTTCTCCTGTGAGGAGAAGGTCGAATTGGCGTCAGGTGCACTTGGGTTTCAGTTCTGGTGACCCCACTCCCTAGTCACATAGCCTGAGGTTTGTCATTGGCCCAAACCTCAGCTGCTTCAACTGTACCTGGGGATAAAATGAGGTTCTAGAGAGCCTGAGAGGATGGCCCAATGAATGGCTCACGTACTTGTCGAGTTTGAGTTTCTAATGTCCACATGGAAAGCAGGTGTGGCTGCATGTGGCTGCATGTGCCTGCAACTTTAGCCCTGGGGAAGCAGAGACAGACATATCCATGCAGCTTACTGGCCAGCCAACCCAGACAAATCAGTGAGGGTCAGTGAGAGACCCTGTTTCAGAAAGCACAGTAGAGGGCTGGTGACATGCCCTAGAGCAATGGTTCTCAACCTTCCTAACGCTGTGACCCTTTAATATGGTTGTTCATGTTGTGGTGACCCCCAACCATAAAGCTATTTCCATTTCGACTTCATAACTGTAATTTTGCTACTGTTATGAATCGTAATGTAAGTGTCTGTGTTTTTCAATGGTCTTAGGTGACCCTGTGAAAGGGTCTTTTGACCCCTCCAAAGGGGTTGAGACCCACAGGTTGAGAGCCGCTGACTTAGAGTATACAGTGCTTGCAATGAAAGCCTGCCACCTGAGTTTGACCCTGGAACCCACATAAAGGTGGAAGGAGACACCCATGAGGTTGCCCTCTGACCTCTGCATGCTCACCGTGGTATGTACACACCCACACAGAAATAACTGCAGAAATAATGAAAAATTTTCAAAAAAATTTTTTTTGGAAAAATGCAAACCTGGACATGGCACACACGTTTAACCCTAGCATTTGGGAGGCAGACGCAGGCAGATTTCTGTGAGCCAGGCCAGGGATATATAATGAGACCCTGTCTTGAACACACAAACAAAAGTTTGAGACTGATGAGAGAGTTCACTGATAACGACACTCATTGCCAACCCTGACCACCAGAGTTCCACCATGGGACCCACATGCTGGAAGGAGAGAACTGTTTCCTACAAATGTCCTCTGAATTCTACATGTATAGTGTCTCTCTGGCACGTGTGCATGTGTGTGCTTGTGTATGCTCGCACACATACACACACAGGCACACACTGTAGAGAGGGCAATCAAGGAAGAGATAGGAAACCAATCACCTCTGACTTCCACATGTAGGAGCACCTTCATCATGTTCATATATTCTCATGTCCACATGCACACATTCATACAAACATGCACATGTACCACACACACACATACAAGTGTGTGTGAAAAAAGAAATGAGGTCCCATAGGCACAGCTTCCTCTGTCCCAACTCCTCCATTTCTCGTGCATCCCAGCCATTTTGAAAGCCTGGCAGCTTCCTAAATACTTGCTGTCCTGGCTCTTCCTGAGGCAGACACAGCTCCTGTGTGCAGTGCTCATTCTCTGGGAGTACAAATCACTCTCAGAACATGTTCGGACTTGGACTTGGGGAAATTCCTCCATCAGCAGCCTTGTGGTAGAGTGTTGGGGAGGCCAGAAAATGGTGGGGGATTCCCAGGAGCCTCTGTTTCACCCTGGCTGCTTCCCCCATCACTCCTCTGGCTTCTAGTTACCCAGGAAAGGCCAGCAGGGGCCGGGGCATGGAAGGATAGGACTCTTGGTTTTCCTGGCTCAGTCCAGGAATCAGTTCCTCTCCAGCATGATGGAAGCCTAGAGATGGACACCCCTGAGCAAGCCACAAAGCCTCTGAGAACCTCAGCATCCTCATCACTGGAAAACCAGGGCCTAGAGGCTTGTGTGATGCTCTCTCCAGAGTCCCAAGGGCTGGGCCTGACTCTATCTTAAATTATTTTAAATTGTTTCTTATTTATTCTCTGTGTATGTGTGTGTGTGTGTGTGTGTGTGCATACACGTGCACACGCTTGCATTCCTCTGCACACACCTTTAAGCCTAGCACTCAGTAGGGAGAGGTAGTAGGATCTCTGAGTTTGAGGCCAGCCTGGTCTATAGAGCAAGTTCTAGGACATCCAGGACTACACAGTGAAACCCTGTGACAAAATAAATAATCTGTAAGTTAATACACTCAGAAGTCAAAATAGATATCCTTGAATATGTTTTACAGTGACTTCCCACTCTAGAGGTTCCTTTTCTAAGTTTCACAGTGGACATTTATTTCGTGAATGATAAGGTAATATAGAGTTAATTTGGGGAGCAGGTAGTGTAAAAGCCCTGGCTGTCCTGGAACTCAATTTGTAGACCAGGCTGGTCTCAAAGTCATAGAGATCCGTCTGCCTCTGCCTCCAGAGTGCTGGGATTAAAGGTGTGCACCACTATGCCCAGCTCTTCTTTCAACTTTTAAATTACTTTATTGAATGAAAATTAGGACATGACCATTCCTAGATATAGCTGAGGAAAAGGTTTTATTGAGGGAAAGCACAGCCAGAGGCATCTGGAAGGGTCCAGACTAAACACGGTCAGCAGAATAGACCAGGCCATGGGGTTGGAGGAGAGGGACAGCAAGGGGGAGCTACAGACCAAGAGGCCAAGAGCCAGCCAGGAGACCACGGGGTTTTGCAGCCACAATGGCTGAGTTATATATGGATCTGAAGCTGACAGAAGGGAAGCCCAGCCCCTGGGCTGAAGAGGATGAGGGTAGGGGCAAGGTGAGCAGTGCTGGGAAGCCACAGGTATTGAGTGATGCTGGGACAGCTGGGTCAGCATCCGATTTGATATGTTAATAGGCACCTCAGTTGGCCATTTGTCCTAGGTTTCCTTGAGACCTAATATTTATATATTATTAAAACGGAACAGAAATAATACAGGAAGGGAAAGGCTGGCTAGATGGCTCAGCAGATGAAGATGCCCATTGGAAAGACTAAACCTTAATCCCTGGGATTCACACAGTAGAGGAGAGAGCAGACTCCCAAAGGCCGTGTTCTCACCTCTACACATGTGGCATGTATACCCCCAAGAATAAATAAATGTAACTTTACAAAATTCAAATGAAAGAGAAAGGGCAGTTTGGTTGTCCTCATTGCCTTTCTGAGCATTATTTCTAGCTTCAAAACCATTTTCCTATTATGTGAGTAGTTGTATCTATTTATAGGAAACAGTGTGATATTTTGATAACTATATATGATCACATGGGGTAATCGGTATACCTGTCACCTCCTATGTTTATCATTTCCTGATCAGCTGTGATCATTCATAAGCATGGGCTTTCATTTCAGTGTTCAGTATTACTGACTTCAGAATACTAAACTGTGCAAGAGGACATGGTAATAAATTAGTCACTTCACAGGTGACATACACATGCTGAGTTTTGTTTGTGTCTTTAAAGATACTTTACATTTAGTGTGTGTGGTGGGGTGCATATGTGCCACTGTGCACTTATGGAATCATTTTGGGAGTTAATTCTTTTCCTCTACTATGCGGGTCTTGGGAATGGAACCCTGGTCATCAGACTTGGTGACAAGTGACTTATCTGTTGAGCCATCTGGTCAGGTTGAAAGAGAAAGTTCTTGGGTGGATATTGAATATAGGGCCTCTTGCATGCTAGGTAAACATTCTCCTATAGAGCTATATCCCTAATTGAAAGGTAATTGTTTAATTATTTATTATGGTGTTTCGAGACAGGACTCTTGTATCCTAGGTTGGTCTCCAACTCAACGGTGTGGCTAAGCATAGCCTTGAGTCATCCTCCAGCCCACCTCCTGAGTGCTAGGGTTACAGGTGCAAACCACCACAACTTTTTTTTTTTATTTTACCCAAAATTTGTTTTTCTGACATGCAGGTTATTATGAGACAATAGTAACAAAGCCTAACAATGTCACAAACCCATTCTGAACCATAATCCCCACTTAATATTGACAGTGCTGTTAGTTAAAAATTAGACTTAGGAATTCTCAGTTTTACATCCTTTCTTCATAGCAAAGGCACACAACTGTAGAGTGAGGCCCGTCTTCTCTCACCATTTCATTAAGAACATTAAGTCACCACAGGAGTCTGTTGCCCCAGTGATCTTTTCTGGTTCCAGTCCTCTCTCAAAGCCCCGAGCGATATCATTGCCCTGCTCTCTCTTTTTTTTTTTTTTTTTTAGATTGTATATCATCAGCACTGTTAGAGAAACTGGATTTCCTCTTGTTTCCTTCTGACTTCTCTCTGGGCTTGTTGTTTTCACCCTTCATCTTCTTATACTTTTTCATAAACTCAGAAATTAGTTCAGGACAATCCAAGTTCTTCTCAGGTTCCCAAGCATTGTGCTCCCTCTACTTCAATCCGAAATGGCAATCCTGCCTCCAGGAATCTCAGAATGAGACTATCCCACAACTTGTTTTGAAAGAGAAATTTTTTTAATCATTAAATTCATATATGTATATTTATTTTCTTTTGAAAGGTTTCTCCTGATAAAACTCATGATAATCTCAGATAATCCATATAGTCTGAGTACATGATGCTTGATAAGAAATGTCTTACCAAAGTTACCAGTGCTTATTCAGCCTTATCAGTAAGGCACGAAAAAATGCACCAACAAACCAGCACATCTCAAGATAAATAAACTGATAAAAAGGCCAGGGTGTGTGTGGGGTGGTGGTGGCACACGCCTTTAATCCCAGCTTTTGGGAGAGAGGTAGGCGGATCTCTGAGAGTTCAGGACCAACTTGGTCTACAAGAGCTAGTTCCAGGACAGCTAGGAACCCCGTCTTAGAAAAACAAAACAAAACAAAAACACACACAGAAAAAAAACAGAACCCTGCACATCAATTTGTGTTTAGGATCATGCTTTAAAGTATCCTTCTGGAACTTTCTCTCCTGTGAGTAGTTGTGATCCCCCATCCAGAAGGTTCACAATCTGTTTGCATTTCTGCTTTTCATGTGGCACATTTTATTTCTGCTCTACAGCTATTGTTGCTCACGTCTTACTTTTTAGTAAACTGCACCAGTTTGAAAGGTTGCTATTTGTTGCAGAAGGAAATTCCTTTTTTTCCCTGCCTTCATTTGCCCGTTCATGTTTAGCTTCAGGCTGTTACTCAAAGTACGCACGCGCAGTCCTGGCACTGTGGTCCCACCCCCAATCCCGACCATTGGCTGGTTCCGGCCGGCGCGCTCTTGATTGGTTGCCTCTCGCCAAGCCCCCGCTGCCCATCAGAGTTGGCGGGAAAGTGGCGGTGGTGCAGCATGGCGGCGGCGGTGGAGTCGCAGCCCTCGGGTGGCCCCGGGGCCGTACGGCTGCCGCGGTCGCCACCACTCAAGGTGCTGGCAGGGCAGCTGCGGCGCCACGCGGAGGGAGGCCCGGGCGCGTGGCGGCTGTCGCGGGCGGCGGTGGGCCGAGCGCCGCTGGAGTTGGCGGTCGTATGGATGCAGGGCACCGTGCTGGTGGTGGAAGGCGGCCAGGCGCGGCTGCGCGACCCGAGCGGGGCCTTCTTCGTGCGAGGTCTGGAGCGCGTACCGCGAGGCCGGCCTTGCCTGATTCCAGGTAAAGGGGGCCAGACCGGCTCTGCAGGAGGCTGTCCCTCCCGGGGGCGGGGCGGTCCTACCTCCTTCCTGTCCCAACCCCAGTCAGGTGACTTCCCAAACCTGTCGACTGACTGCAACACCTGTTACCACGTTCAAGAATGTAGGTTCCAACCTGACCTGATGGTGCACACCTTTCATCCCAATACTAGGAGACTGAGGCAGGAGGATGGCAAAGTTCAAAGCCTGTCTGAGCTACAAAGTGAGTTTAAGGCCAAACAAGGCAACTTAGTGAGAGCCTGTTTCAAAACAAAAAGTAAAGAGGGCCTGGGGTGGGGCTCAGTGGTAGAGCACTTCCTCGCATTGATGAGGCCTTGGGTTCAATCCAGACGGCAAAAATAATAAGCAAATAAATCAATGAAAATACGTCTAAGTTCCCGAGCTCTCCCAGTCATGCACCTAGTTTTGAGCTTTGGGTTTCTCTGCCCTAAGTTCCCTTCCCATAGATGCTTTTCATTTCCCCCATGTTTTGAGAAATAATGTCTCAGGAAATGTGTGCGTGTCTTTTTTCTGTTTGTTTTGAGGTAGGGTCACGCGTAGTCTAGACTGGCCTCAAATTCCTTTTATAGCTGAGGGTGACCTTGAACTCCTGAACTTCCCACTTCCATCATTTGAGTGCTAGGATTACAGACAGGCAAACGCTGTGCTGGGGGTCAAACCCAGGGCTTTGTGCTTGTTAGGCAAGCAGTCTCCCAACTGAGCCATATCCCAGCCCCATGCCTGTGCATTTTTAATGTTCCCAGACAAGTGGACCTTCACCTGGGAAAGCCACCGTTACCCGGAGGGGTGGGAACACTTTTCTATGTTTCCTACTGAGATTTACATAACTGGTTCACAGTTCATAAACAGCTGCTGCTCACACTTGAGGGAACATCATCCCGTCTGCCTAGGGCTTTGTTGAAGCCCATCCCCTCAAGTTTTTAAGTCTCCAAGACTTGTTTCTCATAAGCTCCAAGGAGATGCTGATCTTGCTGGGTTTGAGGCCACCCCCGTGCTACTACAGTGTTTGGACTGTGATCCCGACAGCTTGACCCTCTGGTCATGACACCTAGGTATCCTGAGAACCTGATGGCCTACGACACAGGCACTGGGCATCAGGAGTCTCACTTCGCTGATCAGGAGTCAAGGGAATGAATCATACACGGGGCCTCATGGGAGATGCTAGGCTGCAGCTGTGACCCAGATAGACAAGGCCCGCCTCTACTTGACACTGGAGCTTCAACACAGACTCAGGTTTCTGAAGGAAGCCTATGGATTCACCAGGCCTGCCTTTCTGGGGCTTCCTTCTCTGTGAAGTCAGGCCAGACTCTCTAAGAACGCTTCCTGCTGAGACTGTGGGATTGTCTGGATACAGACTAGGTCAGGAGTCTGACCTGCGCTGTTTTAAACTCAGACTTAGGTTACCTGTTCTGCGCTCTCTCTCCCCCTCCCTCCGTCTCTCTCTCCTCTCCTCTCTCTCCAATCTTACTCTAATTTAGGACTAGCAACTAAATGGACTGTAAATCAAAAGTAGTTTACACACACACACACACACACACACACACACACACACACACACACACACACACAGAGTGCTGGGAATCAAGCTCAGTGAGCTCTATCTCCAGACCCAGCTGTTACATTTATTTTAAAACTTTTTGTCTGTTTTGTTTTGTTTTGTTTGTGATGGGTTTTTCTGTGTAGCCCTAGCTGTCTCACTCTGTAGACCAACCTGGCCTCAGACTCACAGAGATCCGCCTGCCTCTGCCTCCCAAGTGCTGGGATCAAAGGCGTGCACCACCACGTGTTAATTGCACTGATCAAAAATAAGGTCACAATTCAAAGCCAAATTTAAAGCAAGATTTAGTTAAATACTGGCAAGGTGAATGGGCTCTGGCCAGGTCCATCTCTGGTTTCCCAGAAAAAAAATGGGCCCAAGTCATGGTTTACATCAGCTGAAGTAATTTCCCATCAGATCCAGTCAGGGGCAAGCATTCATCTTGATGTACCTCTAGCCTAAATCCAGGCAAGCTTACATCCTATGTACTTCCTGCCTGTGAACCTCCCACCCACCAAGCACATCGAGTGGAGATGGGTCAAACAAACTTGTTGAGGGGAGTGAAAACAGGTGGTTTGTTATCTCCCATAAACAGAAACCTCCAGCATTTCAGGAACTGTCTGTCCTTGGGCAAGGGGCTTGCAGACCAGAGGCATTTTTGTTTCATGGATCCCTAAGACATAATAATTAAAACTTAAGATGTAACTTTGACTCTCACACATGCCTGGCTCTTTAAAACTATTTTTGTTACATCTTATTTATTTTGAGTAAGGGTATATGTGTGTATGTGTGTGTGTGCACCATAATACTTACGTGGAGATCAGAAGACGTCTTGAAGTTGGTTATCTTCTTCCACTGTGTGGGTCCCAGGAATTGCACTCAGGTTGTCAGATTGGTTCATCTGGTATTTATTTGAGGTCAGTAGATTCAGAATTAGGCACCTGTTGAACCATCTCACTGGCCCAGATCACATTTTTGTTTGTTTTGAGACAGGGTCTCATTGTGTAGCCTTGGGTGGCCTGGAGCTCACTAAGTAGATCAGATTGGCCTTGAACTCAGAGGTCCCCTTGCCTGAGCAATGGGATTAAAAGCGTGTGCCTGATAACTGGCTTATGTTTTACATTTTGATGTGTCTAAAAAACCAGTCACAATGTGTGAAAAGTATATGCAATTCAGAAATCAGCATTGCAAGTGAAATTTTATTGAAGTGAAATGCATTTGTAATTTATAAAAGGTTAGTGTCACCATCTCACTGTAATGACATAGTCAAGCAGTTATGACCCACCAAAGCCTGACTTAGGTAGTCCGGTCCTTTACAGAAAAAGTTGACTGCCCTTGGCCTTAGCTTTGGCTTTGCTCACATTCCATGGTTTTTGGTATCCCAGCTTAGGCAGTGTTCCTTGAGGTCAGCTTTAGACGGTGTCTCAAGCCTGGCACCCAGCAGATGTCCCTGTGTTGCCCCCCCCCTATCCTGTATGCCCAGGGGCAGGGCCCATGGTCTTTCCTCTTGCTCATTAATCATCTCACCAGGAACCAGGGACGTAAATAGGCCACTAAAACACAAGGTACGATTGTAGATGAGCCCAGCCTGTATGTACAGGAGCAACAGTTCTTCCTTCTATTGGAGTGGCCCTCACAGTACCTGCTTGGTACTACATGGTACAGTGTTTGTGAAGCAGAAAATTCCCAACAAAAGCACGCCCTGTATTAGCCATTGCTAGCCTCAGGAGATCTGGTCTTCCAGCTGCAGAGCATAGAGAAACTTTTGTCTGTCTGGCTCAATGGTTCATCTGGTATTTATTTAGAGTCAGTAGATAAAGAATTAGGCATAGAAGAAGGATACATGTTCAAGGCTCTAAGGATTCAGGGAAGGCTTCCTGGAGGAGGCATCCCTGAAAGCTGCATTGTCGTTATCTGTAGGAACTAACCTTCTTTCTTGGGTTAATGGGACTCATGATATTCAGTGTCAAAATTGGGACATTCTGTGTCTGTACAGTAGTGGATTGTCAGCACCTTCAAGTAGCATGTGCAAAGGTGGGGGTGGGGGAGGCAGGGACAGGGCACCAGGGGGCAGGGGGCAGGGCCCCAGGGGGGGCAGCAAAGGCCAGGAGTCAGGGAACAGGGCCCCAGGGGGCAGCAATGGCCAGGAGGCAGGGGACAGGGCCCCAGGGGGCAGCAAAGGCCAGGAGGCAGGGGACAGGGCCCCAGGGGGCAGGGTACAAGTCCCCAAGGGGGTAGCTCTGAAAGACTGCAGTTTGGGAAGGACCTGTCCACTCTAAATGACCTTGATGCCTGCTGGTTTGTTGCTGCCTGGCTCCTTCCTGCCCTGCCTCTTGGCTTCTCCAGTCTCTGAAGATACAGTGAAGTTGGGAACTCTAGTCCTCAATCTGAAGACAGTGGTGCTTACGCTGTGTTGTGATGGGGAGGCTCTTGGGCAGGAGTACTGTTACTGGTTGGGAGGACATTGCAGTAGTCCAAGCAGGAGAAGGTGAAGGCTTGATCTTGAGCAGGGTCCTGTGGGGAAGAAGTGGAGGGCATCACGTATCCCTCTCACGTATCCCTGCAGAGGGATACCGGTGCATGGGCTCAGCACTAGTCCCAGTGTTTTCTGCCTCCAACTTCCACAGAGCCGGCCTGTTGGCCTCACCTGGTCTTCAGCCTTGTAATTCTAATGGTTTTATCTTCACCACCAGTTGGGGCCATGTACAGAGGACAGCCAGTATGGCACTCAGAGTTAGAGCCACAGATCCTCAGGTGAAACATGGGAGGGATGGACAGCCCCAGGCTTGGCTTCTTTCATTCTAAGCACTGGGCTTGTGTGCAAACTCATGCCTGCTGGTGGAAGCCAGGCATGCAGGGGGCTAGCTGTATGCCTTTCCTGCCGTGACAAGGGACTTTTTACACAATTGCATTTTGTGTGGTTTATGACTAGCGAAGTTACGCTTTCAAGGAGAGGCACTTCCCCCAGGGAATGGGAAGTTGTGGTTACTACGTCAGATCATCCAGTAGCAGCCTGTTCTGTTAATTTCCCTGTGTGCCCAGTGTGGCTTGGGATAAAGTTGGGGGTGGCAGGGATTGGAACAATAGTACAGTGTGCTGTGGCTGTCGAGAGGAGGGGTGTGCTGATGCCTGGCCTAACTTTTTTTGGCAGTGTAGGGGAAAATTGGATTTACATTTCAGCTGTCAGGAAGTTGCTTTGCAGGAGTACCCGTCTTGTGAGCAGGGACCAGTTACTCACTCTGGCATTGAGCAATGAACAAGACTGAGAGCTTAGCTTGGGTTTTCTGCCCCTGCCTGGGGCAGTGTGTCTAATTATAACTCAGTGGGCTCCAGAGTTGCATGCGTTCCAGGGCCATGACTGCTGAGTGAGCTGCCTGTTGTGTTAGCAGATGAAAAGCAGATGCCAATAGATGCAGATGGAGTCCTCCAGGTTAAGCGTTGATCTCATTGTGCATACATGTATCTGTTTCGATCCCTGCCTTTGTTTTGGTATCTACTGTCAGGATTGTGTGAATGTGTGCAAGTTCTTGTGTGGGGGTGTGCTTACAGATGCCGGTGTATGTTGAGGCCAGAGGTGCATCAAGTGTCTTCCTCGATTGCTCCCACCCTGTTTTTTGAGACAGGATCTCTCACTGAACCAGGAGCTCTCTGACTGAGTTGGGCATAGAACCCCAGGGATCCTACTGTGTCCATTTTCTTACCACTGATCACATATGCATATACACAGCCATGCTTTTTATGTGGATGCTGGGGATCTGAACTCAGGTCCTCTAGCTTGTATGACAAGGCGTTTACCAACTAGGCCCTACCCTCAGCTCTTCTTCTTATTTTGCAGGGCTAAAGATCAAACCTAGGACTTAATGTGTGCTAGCATGAACTTTGCCTCTGAGCTGCACCCCCCAAGCCCTAGTTAATCTTTCTGTGTCCATCTTCCTTCTCTGATCAGGGCCTTGAAGTCCAGGTCTTTGTGAGTTGTCCCTACCTGCCTTGTTAGTATGAACATCACCATGGCCTTTTCCTCTTTTCCTAGGAAAGTATGTGATGGTGATGGGTGTGGTTCAGGCCTGTAGTCCTGAGCCCTGCCTACAGGCTGTGAAGATGACGGATCTTTCTGACAATCCTACCCACGAGAGCATGTGGGAGCTGGAGGTGGAAGACTTACACAGGAACATCCCTTAGAGCTGGGACCCTCTAAGAACATAAGAACAGCTTTACACCGTGTGAGTCTCGGGGACATCGCAAAGGTTTGATGACAAGATTTGCTTTGGTGGAGCCAGACGTCTGGACCCTAGGAGCTGGAGCTTCTGTCAACTCAGCCTTCCCTCTGCCCAGAGCTTTGGCTGCTTGCGGATGAGAAGCAGATCTCTGGCCTTTCCCCTTTTTGTCATTTATGTGTGTTGTTTTTCTCTCTCTGAGGCATATGGAAATCTCATGTTGCCTCTCTGGTTTGGTGAGGGGTAACGCTTGCTTCTTTAAGACATAAACTCTGGGTTTCAGTTATTGACATTGGGATTAAAGTGCAGTTGTGGACAGGAGGACACTGGGGCCTGTCTCCCCGTCTCCCGCTGTCTGGTGCCAGCCACCAACTCTGTGCAGATGGGTTCTTTCTGCTTCAGCGCGCTCATTCCTCATTGTCGATCTTCCTTAGATTCAGAAGGTGAGACCAGCTGTTAGAATGGTAGGAATAGTCTCAGAATTCTTTGTTGAAATTAAAAATCCAAGGATGGAAACAGACTTTTCAAGTACTTCTGCTTCGAAACTTTTGCGGAGAGACAGCCAGGGAGTGAATCCTGACCTTTCTGCGTGAAATGCCTTTCTGTTGGGATTGCACCACTGTTGGGCTTTGGCTTTGCTGGTTGCCGGACTAGATTCCTGTTTGGGTGGGAGAGACCAAGGCAGCCCATACTGTGTTCTCATACTGCTGAGCACTTTGCCCAGATGACCAATATTCCACCACTGGTAGCATTTTTGTATGGCCAGTTTTTTAAAACAAGCTTGTTTGTTTGTTTTAAAGACAAGGTCTTATGTAGTCCAGGGTAGCCTCAAATTCCAGACCCTGCCATGACCACTTCCTGAATGTTGAGATTACAGGTGTGCACCACTACGCTTGCTTTCTGCCGTGCCAGGAATTAATCTGGGTTTTTGTGCATGCCAGGCAAACACTCTGTTAATGGTGCCACATCTCCAACCTGAACTATGATTTGTTAAAACAGTTTTAGGTTTTCAGAAAAATTAAACAGAAAGTATAGTGTTCCCGAAAATGCCATTGAACCTAAAGCCTTGTGCATGTTAGGCAAACACTGTCACTGAACTACCACGCCAGCTCATTGATTTTTAAGACAGAGCCCTAATGTCTCAAGCTCCTGAGTGCCTGCAGTCCCAGGCCCACACCTCTCACCCTGACTAACCTGTGTCGCCATGAATGTCAGGAGGTGATTACCAGCAGATAATCTCACTTGGCAGGAGAGGGACAGAGGGGGTGAGGAGAGGGGAGCCAGAGGTGATCTAGACTTGCCCCTTCCTGTCCTCCCCCCTAGAAAAAGCGTCAAGGCCTTGAGCTAATTTGTAGCTCAGACAGGTCTCATGTTTATCGTCTTCCTGCCTCAGTAGCTGGGATTGTAGGCTGGTTCCTCCAGCCCTGCTTACATGGGTGCCCTTTTTAAAAAGATTTTATTTTTAGGTATATATGTGCGTGGGGTGACTTTGGAGGCCAGAAGAGAGTGTTGGTCGTTTATCAGCCCCATCCAGGCAGCTCCCAGGAATCTGATGCCTCCTTAGGGCCTCTGAGGATACACCCACAGCATGGCATATAGATTCACATGCTTACACAGATACACATAAATAAAAATAAATTAAAAACATAATGAAAAGCCATAAGACTAGAAATAATGAATGGTGTTGGAGATGGATTTTGGAGTCCCTGGGGTCTCTTCCACCTAGCCACCTCTCGACTCCTCTGAACTCTAAACTGTCCAAAGTGTCTATGTCCTGGTTAGTCCCATTGTGAGACCTCTCACTGGGGAGATGCCAACAAACACCTGTGCCCTCCTCATAGGATACCAGTGACAAACCAAAGTACGAGTCCATTGGAATCCAGCTTGGGGAGCCAGTGAGTTTACTGGGTTTACTTACAAAGCATGGCTGAGGTGTTCTTACCAGAAAGTTTGACCCCTGCATGGGTGAGCACCTCCCCAGAAATGCACAGATGGAGTCTCCTTCAGTTAGCCTTCCACAGAATATACTCTAGCACCTCCTGAGACCGCAGGGCCATGTGCAGTGAAGGCAGAATAACATACAAATGGCTGGGACGTGCAGGACAGAGTAGCTGGAGAGAATGACAGCATCAACAAATCCAATCTCAGGATGTCCTAGAAGTAGTCAGAGCTACTCTGAGGAAGATGAAGGAGGGTAGTGCTCTATAACACCATGGAAACACTGCCAGTTGATTCACCTGTGGGACCAAATTCAGGTCTTTTAGAAAGAGGAGCAAGTCCTCTAACTGCTGAGGACTCTCTTTGGCTCTCCGGGTGCAGTTTTTCAAGTGGAGCCCATCGTTTACTCTTGGCTTCACTTGCATACTCAGTTCTGTAGGTTTTGCCAGGCACATCATGACATATTTTCCTTTGCAGTATCAGACAGAAGAGTGTCCCTGCCCTAAAAGTCCCGTATACCACCCATACATCCCTTCGCCCAACTGCCGACTGCCACTGGTCTTCCTACTGCCTCACTTTGCCTTTCCTGATGGGCCTGCCATGTAGTGCCTTGCTGAATGTTCACGTGAGGCTCTGCCATGTCCTTTTCCTTCCAGAATGCCCATTTTTCTTACAGTGCTCCACTGTCTATCAGCACGCACCTATCCGTGTCTCCAGCTTGCCCACCGAGTGACATCTTGTTTGCTGTTGGTCACAAATAACTGGTGGTACAGGTTTAGTGTGGAGAGTTTGCAGCTCATCTAGGAGTGCAGCTCCAGGAAACACGTGAACCCATGGTTAGGCTTGTAAGAAACTTCCAGGCTCACATCACTGAGCTAAGATGTTTGTCCCAGGAAACACATCAAACCCATGGTTAGTCTTGTAAGGAACTGCCAAGCTCACATCATTGAGCTAAGTTGTTTGTTTTATTTAATTTGATTATTTTCTTTTCCTGAGGCAGAGTTTCTTTGTGTAGCCCTGCTGTCCTGAAACTCATTTTGTAGTATAGGCTGGCCTTGAGCTCACAGCATCCCCCTGCCTCTGCCTCCCAAGTGCTGGGACTAAGGGTGCTAACATTTTCCTTTATAGATAGACCAAGTTGGAAAGTGATCTGGGTTTGACTGCTGAACGATTTTTTTAACATATATTTGTATTATTCATTTATTTATTTGGTTTTTCAGGACAGGGTTTCTTGGTGGTAGTCTTGACTGTTCTGGAACTCACTTTGTAGACCAGTCACAGAGATCTGCCTGCCTCTGCCTCCCCAGTGCTGGGATTAAAGGCGTGCGCCACCACTGCCCTGCTTATTTTTATTTTATTTTATTATTATTGTGTGTGTGTGTGTGTGTGCGCGCGTGCGCATGCACATGCACTTGTCTGAGTCTAGAAGAGGGAATTGTATTCTCTGGAACTGGAATTACAGGCGGGTCTGAACAGCCTTATGTGGGTGCTGGATAGGAACCCAACTCAGTTCCTCTGGAAGAGCAGCAAGTGTTCTTAACTGCTGAACCATCTCTCTAGCTCCAATGTATATCTTCTGAGCTACAGAAAAATTGTAAAAATAAACATCATCATCATCATTATTATTGAGACAGGGTTTCTCTGTGTAGCTTTGGAGTCTGTCCTGGAGCTAGCTCTTGTAGACCAGGCTGGCCTCAAACTCACAGAGATCCTCCTGCCTCTGCCTCCCTAGTGTTAGGATTAAAGGCGTGCACCATCACCGCCTGGCTAAGTCTTTAATATTTTTATTTATTTGTTTGTTTGCCTATTTATTTACATGTAAGGCATGATGTCTATAGCCCAGTCTGTCCTGGAACTCCTGATCCTCCAGCCTCAACTTCCTGAGTGCTGAGATGACAGGTATGCACCACTAAGCTTGGGTGATATAGTGGTAGGGATCAAAACGGACTTATTGAATTATAGACATACCAGGTTCCTATCGTGAATGTCTTATGTTAGTATAGTGTGGATGTTAAAACTAATTAACAAATTAATTGATAAGCAAATACTGAGAAGTTAGTCCAAATCTATAGTTTATTCTGGTTTCTTCTATTTTTGGTTTTGAGCCTAGTCTTTAATGGCTGAGCCATCTCCCGAGCCCTGTTCTGGTTTCTTTATTTCTTCTTTCTTCTCTCCAGGATTCCACATTCTATTTAGTCATCATGTCTCCTTAGGGTCTTCCTTGTCTGGAACACTTGATCAGTTGCTTTTGATTGCATTGGAATTTAATAAACAGACACACATACACAGATGCAGACACACACAAACAACACAGACACAGACAACACATAGACATAATCTACACACATACATATAGTCTGGACTATATACACACAGAGACACAGACTACACAGACACAGACTAAGCACACACAGGCAACTCAGACACACACACTGGCACAGACTACACACACAGACAACACACAGACAGACTACACACCAGAGACAACACCCACACAGACATAGGCTACACATACACAGACAACACACACAGAGACATAGGCAACACATGCATAAACACTGACACAGACTACACACACACAGGCAACACACACAGGCAACATACACACACAGACATAGGCAACCCATACACACCACATAGACTACACACACACAGACAACACACACAGACATAGGCAACCCATACAGACATACCAACATAGACTACACACACACAGACAACACACATAGGCAACATACAGACATAGGCAACCCATGCATACACACCGACACAGACTACACACACACAGACATAGACTACCCATACACACACACACACACTTTTTTTCAACACAGAGCCCATGCTGGGCAGACTCTACTGCAGAGCTATAGCCCCAGTTAACTTTCAGACAGAGTCTCATATTCCAGGCTGGCCTCAAACTCCACGGCTGAACATGATCTTGAAGCCCTGACCACCTGCAGGCACTTCACAGTGCTGGATTTGCAGGTGCGTACCACTTCAGGCCTGGTTCCTGTGTGCTAGGCAAACACTCTGCCTCTTGAGCCCCAGTCTGAAATTGAATTTGATGCAGGCCACAGGATCTCTGCTATAGGAATCTTAGTAAAATGGTGTCCCCAAACTGTTTTACCCTAGAGTAACTGTTGAGCTGTGTGTGGCACAAGCCTCCTCTGCGTCCCCACTGGAGAACTGCAAGCTGCTGACAGCTTTGCAGCTGTGTCCTCACCTAACTCCTGGGGAATAACACCCGATGGAAAAGTGTGGGCTGGCTGGAGGTCGCCGCCAGTTGGGGGAGGAGCGCTGCAATTGCAGTGGCCAGTGGCTGGAGGCTGCCTTCCCAGAGCTGAGCCTGTGGTTTCTCTGCACATTCAGAACTCTCACTGTCGGGGCTGCCGTTTCCTCCCTGACAGCGCCAAATGAAAATGCATCCGGAGGCTTCAGCTCTTGGGCTGCCAAATCAAAGTCAGTTTATCAGCAAGCACCCGCCAGACCGTGGCTCTGGCGGCAGCCTGTGTGCCCGCCCAGCGCAGCTTCCCTTTTGAAATGCTCTTTTCTAAGAACTGAGAATAAGCAACCTAGGCTGTGACTTCACTTTTCTCGGAACTGCTTTACATTATATATATTTTAAAAATGCGAAACCATCACTTAGCTGGTTTTGGATTGCCTGAGTTCCCTAATTCTTTCTGTTGCATGTTCTTGTAAAGCTGAAGTTTTACCGCAAAATTCTGCAGGAGGGGGAAAGAACTGCCATGCGAGATAGGGGTGTGTCTTGTGTTTTAGCTGGCTTGTGTATTATTTAATGATTAAGGAGAAAAAGAAACTAGAAGAGCTGTGGTGAAAAGTCAGGGATCAGCTCTGAGTTGTCTGACCAGCTAGAGTTGATGGTGGGCAATTGGTTCACACTTCCTGATCAGCTAGCTGCCTCTTGCAAGGATGAGAGGGAACCTGGGTGTAGTGGTACACACTGTAATCCTGGTATTCTGGAGGTAAAGGCTACTCTGGGCTACCCTGCAAGTTCCAGACCTTTTGTTGACATAGCAAGACTCTACCTAAAGAGGGAGAGGGTAGCCTGGAGCTGTAGATCA
>PVIU01018703.1:0-38383 GCA_004026605.1 Ondatra zibethicus
TTTTTCTTTCTGACAAAGCAAACATACTAAAGAATAAATTCATAGATTTTCGTATGCTTTAAAAGGAAAGCGTTGAGCTCATATAACATGAGTACATTGCAATAAGACCAGAGTCTGTATTGGACACCAAAATACAATAGACCATACATATCATTTTTCTCCTCATTTGTGTGTATAGACATTTTGCTACAATATAGGATAAAGCAATGTGCATAGAAATAAGTCAGCTACTCTTAAGGCAACATTTCTAGTAGGAGGGACACTGGGTGAAAATTCAACACCCCTTAAAACAGAACATTCATTTTTTGAAGGGCAAAAATAAAAGTTAAGAAACACACTACTTGACATGTTATTATCCTGAATTAATTTTCTAGTCATTATAGGTGTACTGTAACAGTTCCAATTGTGATGAATTTGTTTGGAATACATGTAGTTTAGAAATTTATTTTTAGAAAAGTTTGTCACCTTAAACTAATTAAGCAAATTTCGTGCCTTAATGAATTACTCCCTGAATCACTGACTGTAAGTTTGTGACCAGGAGAAGGAAGCTGATCCATGCAGGGCTATGCTAACTAGCCCAATGAGCATTTTATATTCTGACTTTGTATTTAATATAGCAATTCTCAACCTGTATGTCATGACCCTTCTGGGACGGGAGGTTCAATGACCCTTTCAAAGGGGTTATCATATACCCTGAATATCTCTGATATTTGCATTATGATTCATAACAGTAGCAAAATTGTAGATATGAAGTAAAAACAAAATAATTTTATGGTTAGGGGTTTCCATAACATGAGAAACTATATTAAAGGGTCATAGCATTAGTAAGGTTGGGAACCACTGATTTAAAAACTTCTGAAAGAATGGTATTTTTGAATGTTTTGCTAAAATATAAATGATACCTTATCTTCAATGATATTGTCTCTTCACAATCTGTGGTTTTAACATCAAACCCTGAATAACCTCAACTATTCTCCTCTTAAAAAACACACTCTTAGCGCCCAAATATTAATGGTATCACTGCAAACTATGTTCAGTAAATATTCCCTAACATTTATTATAGTTCCTTGTGAAAGAATTTTATGCCAATATACCAGGTATGATGTGGTACAACAATTTCTAAATTTAACAAGAGACCACTTCTCTGTTGCCTCTGCCTTTCTTGGTGCCTGTTTCTGAGAAACATGTTTTCCTGTTTGGTCTAACTGTTGGTAGTCTTTGAGTATGATAAACCATGCTTATTATCTCTTTTTGACTACTAAATTTACTTAAATTATGCTCATTGTTAAACTATTCAAAATGTATTTGGTTTATTCATTTAGGTTGACATGATGGCACCTATCAACACATCCTCTTAATTTTTTCTCAGGAGTCAGATAATTCTCACATTTATTATATAAAATATAGTTTACCTCTTATTAGGATTTATTTATTCGCCAAGCTGAACTTTTAGTACTAAGAGAAAAATTAAATATGACTCTTCAAACCAGAGGTGATCTGCGTAATTGATTAGAATGGGAATGGCCACCAAATTGTTAATAAAAAGTTCAAATTAAATGATGTGGTAGGAACAAAGTGATATATCCAATTCCAGTAGATAAGAAATGAGTAGAGACCAATTTTGCAAAATATTTGCTATCTTATAGCTGATGAATAATTTTCTTTTTATGTTGCTTTGTTATCTTAGAGTAAAAGAACACTGGATGTTTTGAGAAAATAGAAAGGTACTATGTTAGAAAAAGAGATAAAATTATTAAAGGGCGTATAAGAGAAATTCAAGGATTTGGAAGAGAAAAAATAGAAATCTATATATAAACTTAAGTCCTCAATTATTTTGGTAAGAAAGAAGTGCAATCTTTGTTCAGTTAAAAGAAAGGCACTTAGAATATGGTTTCTATCA
Organism: Ondatra zibethicus; assembly: GCA_004026605.1. Taxonomy (NCBI): domain Eukaryota; kingdom Metazoa; phylum Chordata; class Mammalia; order Rodentia; family Cricetidae; genus Ondatra; species Ondatra zibethicus. The sequence goes on from PVIU01018703.1 coordinate 1,901, forward strand.
GATGATTCAGTGGTAAAAGATCACTCTCTAGTAGAATTTATTCTTTGAAATCATCAACTTTCTCTATGAGAAACCACATAGGGTTAGGGCTTAAGCTTGAGTGAAAAGCTGTGCTTAGGGGCTAAACACATAGCTTCCTAATAGTGTGTTTAAATAAACTACAATAATCCATGAGTTTTATACTCAGCGCCACATGAACCAGCTATAGCGGTGTGGGTCTATATTCCCAGCACTTAGGATCTGGAAAGAGAAGGGTCAAGAGCTTATGGCTACCCTCTGTTATACTGGTGCTTTGAGACCACACTTGAACACATGGGATGCTGTCTCAAAATTTAACTATTTGCTGAATTAATTGAATAACAAATTGGAGAATATATGTAGAATCTATGCTAAGATAGTATTTAAAAGGGAGATGAATAAAGAGAGAAAAATCATTTTATAGGAGGTTTTTTTGTTTTAATTTTTTGTTTTTGTTTTGTTGCTTTGTTTTGTTTTTGTCAGTATCTACACACAAGAAATAAATAGGTTCCCAATCTGGTAGCAACTTATAATAGCTTTGTTTATCATGGACGCCAAGGCAGCTTCCAGGTTCAGTGCTCCACTAAGAGAAAGACCACGACGTAATCTACACTCACATAATTACAACCTTTTCAACAAAGGGCTAAACCGTGGACTTAGCCAAAGGTGAAGTGAATGAACTAGGTACAGAAACAACCCAGGGCAATTTTCTCAGCTTGTCACCCAAGAGAACTATTCGAGACCGACAGAATTTGCTCAGCTATGTATTTTGAAATGTGTGAAATGCATACCAGAGAAGCTCATTTAGACACAATGTCCAGGTATTTTATTGGAGGTTGTTTACCTAGGCAGACTCTACCTGACATTGACCAAGAATTACAGCAGGAAAGCCGGCATGTAGTGTAAACTATCCTAATTGCACAGTTTCTCTAGAGAGAACCAATATTATGAATTTGGGAAGGTGGGAGTTGGTGGTCTCCACAGAGAAGTTCCCAGATGTCAGCCAAGGATCAAACTTGTACTTGGCCTTCTGGGTTAATTCTCTGCATATTCTGCTTCTAGCATTCACCTAACACTGTCATTCCTTTTCTCCTAGTTTCTTTCTATTTAAGCCTATACAAATTATTTGCCACTAAAGACTCATGAGAGGCCAATGAGCTCACTGTGCTTGCACCAACCCCCACAAACAGGAAGATAAACTCAACTGTCGAACTTTGCTCAAGATGATTGTTGGTCACATCAAGCTCTGAGGCATTTTGCCGATAGATTTCTTCCCCGGAATTGTATCAATTTTGAAGGAACCAGGAACAGTGAGAAATGACAGTTGTATTTTCACAATATTTGGCAAATGGTTGGTATGTGACAAAATGCCCGAGTCATTGAAGGCTCTGGTTTCCAGGTCACACACTGGAGGACAGAGATATCAGCTTCACCATGCCACTTCACCTTTTCATTGTCTCTTCTTTTGAGTACATACTTTATTGGTTTCCTTTCACCAACTGAATACCCTATTTTTTTTATGCTTTGTCTCTTTCTTCAGTGCCATGAATTTAACTTTATGGGTTTCCTACCTAACATGCCTAAGTTACTTTTTTTTTAATTGAGCTCTACATTTTTCTCTCCTCCCCTCCCTGCCTCTCCCCTCCCCTTCAACCTTCCCCCAAGGTCTCCATGCTCCCAATTGACTCAGGAGATTTCGTCTCTTTGCTAAGTTACTTTTCTATTGCTGTGAAGAAACACCATGATGAAGGCAATTTATAGGAGAATATGTTTATTGGGAAATTACAGTTACAGATGCTTAGAGACCTTGGCACAATACATGGCATCAGACAGGTAGACATGATGCTTGAGTAGTAGCAGAGGGCAGAGAGTGATAACTGGGGACGGTGTCTGCTTTTGAAACCTCAAAGCCCATGCTCAGTGACATACCTCTTCCAACAAGGCCACATCAACCAGTCCTACCCAAGCAGTACTATCAGCTGGGGACAAAGCATTCAAATATATGTGCCTGTGGTACCATTATCATTCAATTCATTGTGCCGCTTATCAAATAGAACAATTATTTCTTCTCAAGAGGACATTTGGATTTGTCATATCATCTGACTAGAATGACATTTCACAGAATCACTTTTTGTCTCATCATGTAATTAAAGTGGCATCTCTATTAAAAACCCTTCTAAGGGCATCTCCAAACTAAAGGCATCTTTCGTCCTCAATAGATGAATATAAGCAATGAAACAAACCATGAAACAAACACTCCTTTCAGTATTTTCAGTTTGTAGAATTCAACTGCAAGCTATTTTTGAATATTAATAATGTTTTACAGTATGCACTTTCTCATATAAAAACACACTAAAACATATTTCTTTGCATGTATTTTACATGGTGTAAAAAGTCAATAAGTACATATATAAATGAATTAAATACAGATGTTTCGCTGTCTATGGACCAGTGTTATTATGTTTTACATTTTCTATTGCCATAATTCCTTAGACCAATGATTGCTTTTCTTATATCATTTCAAACTGGAAAGTCAAGTAATTTTTTGCAAGTTAAACATTTATAAAAAAAAAGAAGCATTACAGCAAAACATAGCTCCTACTCTTACCCCCACAGCACCTATGTATTCAAATTTCATGGCTATGCTGGCTAGTTTTGACAGCAGCTCCATTACTTTTACAAGGACCATCAAATGTATTATTTTTGATCCAATTCTGTCATGTGAAGGTCATATTATCAGAGGGATGAGAAATGCCTGGCTGAGTTGCTGGAGCTCCCAGCAGACATTCATGCTTCTGCATGATTTGCAAAATGTGAAGATGTCTTTCTGCCCCATAGCTTTTGTTTTAAGAGATGATCACATTTCAGAGGTGCAATATGAAAAAAATCAAGGCATTTGACTGTAAAAAGAATAATAAAGTTCAGTTTTATTGTACTTTGCTCTCAACGGCTGATGTTTACAAATTAAACGATGTATATAGCAGAGGACACTGATCATTCTGCTAAAATATTTGTATGCCATCACCCTTAGAGAACATTCCTATATTATCCTATGCTTGTGATGTTGTTTCTCTAGATTAATTACTTTAATAATTAGTGTGTATGTGTGTGTAGAAGAGGTAAAGCAGAGGGTAATTTTCAGGATGTCAATGTAGTGAAAATAAGGAAAAATGACATGCCTGCTTTGATAGATCACAGCGTTTCAGTCTCCCATGTCTTATGATAATATTGAGCAAAATTTTAGGATAAAAAGAGCAGATTTCCATTTTTCGCAAAAGCGAAGTTTTTCACTGAAAGAAAATAAAATCTATTGTCTGTGAATGTGTCTATAACTAAAAGTTGCCATTTCCGGAATGCATACTTCCCCATGTTCTCTCACAGTCTCATTAGGATGTGATTCAGTAGTTGTCTAACTCACTACTGCTCCTGATTGCACCTAAGCCCCTCAACCTGGTTTTAATTAAAGATGAGGGGGGTAAAACAGATAATCTGCTTTGGCCACTTTTTAGCTACTATCTTCATCATCCAGAATTTTGACACTCATGTAAACATTACTAGAGAAAATCACTTAGGATAGTTTCTTTCCTTATAGATCAAAGCAAATGTTATGAACCTATAGACTTGAAAATTTCAATCTATTTAAAATAGTCTAATTCACTGGTTTTCAACCCTGTTAGGCTCAGTGTTCCCTATTATATAAAGTAGTTTCTTATAAAAAATCTTAAATTATATTCACAAAATTATAATGTCCTTATAAAGTTAGTTTCCATAATTTAATCTGATACAGTAGTGGTGTAGATTGTCCTTCTTTGTGTTGCTCTCATTAATGAATAAAGAAACTGCCTTGTCCTGATAGGGCAGAACTTAGGTATGCAGAGAAGTCAGAACTGAATTCTGGGAAGAAGAAAGCAGAGTCAGGGAGATGCCATGGATCTACCGGAGACAGTTGCTAGGAATTTTACCCGGTAAGCCACTGCCACGTGGAGATACACAGATTAATAGAAAAGGGTTAAATTAAGATGTAAGAATTAGCCAATAAGGAACTAGAGCTAATGGGCCAAGTGGTGATTTAATTAATACAGTTTCTGTGTGGTTATTTTGGGGATAACCTAGCTGGGTGGCCAGGAAATGGGCAGCAGGATGAACAAGCAGGCCCTCTCCTTGCCACACAGTAGCATATGAAGAAACGAATGGAGCATGTTATTATGACTGATGAATATGTATTTCAAAATGTAAATAGTCATATGAAACTATGATAGGAAACATGTCATCTTATATTCAGATTTAACACCAGTGTAAAGCCAGAGCAACATGGAATCTGATAAATGTATTAGAAATTTGAATATAACCACTAACACTAACAATTATGATATGGCTATAAAATGGTGGCCTAAATTTAGCACAATTTTAAACAAACAGAACGCCATTTCTGATTACACAGTCTCAGTCCTCGAAAATTTTTGTATATAATAAAATATAGACAATAGAAAGAATATGTTCAATATTGAGGGAAGTTAGGTTCTAGCCTGCAGTGTTTATAAACAGATTTGTTTACTGAAGATGTATGCTAAAAAGTGCTACATGAAATAAGAGCCCTTCAACTTCCAGTCTCAATGTCTTCTACGTTCTCAGATATTTAGTATTCCTGTCTTTCTCCCACTAGATGATTACATAGTACCCAAGCTCTGATACCAAATATTGAATTCCTACAAAATTTCAAAACTTCCTAAGGGCATGGCTGTCTTTGGGAAGCTTGTGTATAATTCAGCATGTTCATTTTATGGATGAGAAGACTGACCAATGTATAAGAGATGCAAGTAACTTACAGAAAGTTTCATAACTAAGCTAAATTACAAGCTTAGAATTTGGAACAAACTTAATGTTATTAAATGTCAACACAGAAACTCTGATACAAGTAATGTCACACTGGAACTATGCTCCTGAGAAAAAATGAATGTAGCCTCATCAAGGGCACTTGGACTCATAGTAAAGTTAGCTCTAGACATCTGGAAGGATATTTATTTCTTGAATTCACAGATACCAAATATGGACCATTTCTACTAATCTCATCTTTTTTTCCTATTGTATCCTTAGTAAATCTTTCCCCTAACTCTTTGACATAGATGTCCCCTAAACCTTTCTGACTGCTTGACATAAATTCCTTCATCTGGCAAACAAGTCATTTTCTCTCTACCTAGTATCTAAGCTTTTCTTCATTATCATTTACATAACTATTTTCCAGGTGCTTCCAGAATTTTATGTTCACCTTCCCTATGACTGAACTTACTTTCTCTTTCTGCAGTTTTTCCTATATCTGTAAAGAATTTCATTTCACTGATTTTATCTATCCTGTTAGTGGCTAAGTCCTAAAAAAGCAGATACTCATTCTAAGCATCAATACCATGTTAGACACCCATGGCCCCTCCACAAATAGCTGACTGATTTACATCAAACCAAGGACTAAGATTTTTCTAATTCTAATACCAGTTTAATGATATTATAAAAGACAATTCAGTTATATACATATTTGCAGGGTCTTCAGTACTATGGATTTCTAACAAGCTCTCCTTTGTCATGCATCTTATGACAGCTATTATTGAAGTTCCTGGATGTGTGTCTACACTGTCCTGGTTGCTAAGGGCCATCTCCAGGGGAAATTCCTGTAGCACTCTTCACAGTGGAAGCTGATAAGTAGAGGGCTCACCCAATTAGATTTCATGGCTCTAGGCAGAACTATACCTAAACTCTCATCAAGTCTTAATAGTCTTCAGAGAATGAGTTACTGCAGCACCCAACAGTAACCAGAAAGTGCCTAATGGTCACATGTCAAGATTTCACCCTACTTTTCTCCTTCCCAAAATGATCTTCTCCATTCAAACTATTGTCTTTCAATATTTTAGAATAATAGAAAATTCTCACAGAGACCATTGATACAGAGTAACTAATGAGCTGAATGATGTTAAACCACTCTTATTGATTTTCTTTCATTGTATTAAGAGCAATAATATTTTCTTTCTCGTCTCATGCCAACTTCTACAAATTCTGAGTCATCTGATTATTTACCTGTCAAACTGCTTTCTAGTCTATCTCTATCCATGTATTCTGCAAACATCTGTCGAGTTCTGTGAAATAAACTTAATGATGACCTTGTGGATATGTAGGATGCTAAATATACTGTTCTCCAAAGAACTAGATCTAGAGGAAAATGAAAAGTGTGTCTGAGGGTTTATCATCAAGTTAAATCTAAAGCAAAACAAAATAATAATAAATCCTATCTCCATACTGCCAGCAACATCAATGTACAGCTATCTTTTCATTCCTTTTAGTTTTTCAAAAAAGAAAACAATCTTTTTTTCATTTTATGTACCAATCCTAGTTCTCACTCCCCTCCCTCCTCCCAGTCCCTCCACCTATCCCCCAACCTCAGCCCCCATTCATTCCTCAGAGAGTGCAAGGCACATTGCTTTGGGGAAGGTCGAAGGCCCTCCCTACTATATCTAGGTTGAGCAAGGTATCCTTCTGAAGAGAATAGGTTCCCAAAGAACCAGTTCAAGCAGTACGGAAAAATCCTGGTTGCCACTGCCAGAGGCCCAGAAGTCTGTCCCACCATAGAACCATCGCCCATACTCAGAGGAACTAGTTTGGTCCTATGCTGTTTCCTTCCCTGTCTGGCTGGAGTTGGTGAGCTCCCATTACCTCAAATAAACTGTTGCAGTGGGTGTCCCTATCATGGTCTTGACTTCTTTGCTCCTCCACATACAAAAATTAAATCAAGACGAGGTGAACAATTTAAATAGACCTATAATCTTCAAGGAAATAGAAGCTGTCATCAAAAACCTCCCAACCAAAAGAAGCCCAGCGATGATGGTTACAGTGCAGAATTCTACCAGAACTTCAAAGAAGAGCTAATACCTATACTCTTCAAAGTTTTCCATAAAATAAAAACAGAAGGAACATTGTCAAACTCTTTTTACATAGCTATAATTACCCTGATACTGAAACCACACAAAGACTCAACCAAGAAAGAGAATTACAGACCAGTCTCACTCATGAACTTAGATGCAAAAATACTCAATAAAATAATAGCAAGCCTAATCCAAGACACATCAAAAAATTCATTCACCATGATCATGTTGGCTTCATCCCAGAGATGCAGGGATGGTTCAACATATAAAAATCTATCAATGTAATCTACCATATAAATAAACTGAGAGAAAAAACATATGATCATCTCATTAGATACTGGGAAAGCATTTGACATACCTCTTCATGATAAAGGTCCTGGAGAGATCAGGGATACAAGGAGCATATCTAAACATAATAAAAGCAATACAAAGCAAGCTGACAATGTACACCTATTAATTCACTCATTCATTCATAAAACCAGAATCTACATCTTGTTTCAGTTCTAGACAGTAAGTTACAACAATGAACAAACTACTTACAATCTACATTTCATCAAATTATAAAAACACCATCATAAATATCAAAAAGGATGGTAATATCATACTAAAAGTCATCATACAGTAATTAAGGATATATGAATAACTAACTTTGTCTGAAAAGTGGTATACAGAGGATTACCAGGTAAGTCTCAAAGGGAGCTCAAATAGAGCTTGAGCTACCTATATCTAGAGAGGTTAAGGCCAACGATATTTCAGTGCTTTTTCTGGATTCAGAATATTTGCTTCTGTGGAATGAGGTGTACGGAAGACAAGCCTCAGGTCTAACTAAGCACAGGAATCATTCATGCTTCACAAGAACATTTAACAGAAAATAATTCTGCACATTTCTCAATTATAGTGTCAGGAGGATGATGCTCAAAAAGTTTGAAGATCCACATTTTATAAGAGTAACTTTATGGTTCCATGATAAAATTCTTAAATTAAAATAGGTAACAGTGCAGGGAAAAAACATTAAGAATGTTTTTTTAAAAGTTCCAGAGGAGGTGAAATAGAATTGAATGAGAATATGACTTTACTCAGGGAAAAAAAAAAGGAAACTCTTCTTTGTTATAGGAGAAAATGGTTGAAAAATGGCTGCAAACACAAGTGCTGTTCGGAGCCTGTGAAGTTAGGACGTTTCCTTCTGCTGACTCCCATTTTCTTACCAATTTCCTGGTGAGCATGCTGGGTGAGGATAATGAGGAAAGAAAGTAAAGTATTCAGAACTTTGGAAGAGCAAAAAAAAAAAAAAAACTTCTGAGATAAGTTGAACATAGAAATATAATAACAATTCTAAACAGCAGTGAACTTGAGCATCACTCTACTGAAAATATCAGACTCAAAGGACTGCAAAAATGTAAAACATTCAGAACATGAGCATGACCCTGAAAGTTGAACATTTGAATTACTTAGTAGAGAGAAGGGTGTTTTTTACTATGGTCCAGATGTAGTAAATGGTCTGGTTTCTGATTCCCGCTCCATCTCAGGTGAAGCAACAGTACTTTGTCTCCTCCGATGCTTGAGAACTGGCATTTGCTCCTTCAACTGTCTGTACTCTCCCTCTCTTTCTTTTTTTCTTCTTATTTTCTTGTTTGTTTCTTTGTTTGGTCTATGTCATCCTCTTTTTCACTTCCTGCTATAGACCATGAGATTTCTCCTCCTTCCTCTTTATCCTAATTAATTCACCTGAACTGATAATAAAATAATTCAAGATAATTAACCTCAATTAGACCCTTAGCATTAGCTATCTTAAAAAGTTATTGTTGAAAATGCATTTTTACTTTTATTTTCTGTTAAAGACAGCACTCTGTAGTATGGAAGGAGACAAATGGCATTCCTAAATTTGCTAGCCTGAGCACTGGCCAGGTAGGGGTAAGGGGAGTAAAGAAGTCTAGAAATGGACTATCGAGTACATCCTGGGTTGAGAGGAAAGAATCAGGAGATTAACGGACACATGTAGTAAAGGTAGAGATACTTTTGCCTGGTTTGAAAACTGACTCGTATGGAAATCTTTGACATTAAATTCTAAAATGTTGGAGATGATAATCAGGGCTTTTTGTTTTCATGACTTTTTTATAGAATTTCAGAAAGGTAATTCTGAACATGTCCATGCAAAAGGGTAAAACGAACAAGGAAAGATGGTTTTGGACAGGCATGCTACCTTACTCATTAATAATTAATTATAACACAACTGAGAGAAAAAGTCCTATATCTTCTACTTATTGTTTGTTACATGGGATATAATAAATAATATATAAATATTGAAGGAGCTTAACTCCAGGTTTGTCTTATAAAGTTCATGAATTTTATGAATTGCATTTTTAGCATTTTTAGCACACACATTTTCTCGTTCTTTTAAAATACCAACAATTTGTAGAATGTAGACCTTGTCTATTTGTTGCCTTGAAAATACAGCACACTAAATGAATAAGGACAATAGCAATGGATGTGCCAGTGTGGACGGGAGAAATCTTAGATGCTGTAGACAGCTGAGGAAATCTGGAAGCTGGAAGAGGGCCAGGTGGTCTTCCCCAGGGAATAGCACACCAATTGGCTGCCCAGTGCTAAATGGCTTAGCCCTGAAAGCATGGAAACAAGTAACACTACATGTACTGTGTAAGCCATATTTAAGAATATATATACATGTGAGTGTGTGTGTGTATGTGTGTGTGCAATAACAGTTAATGAAAAAAGAGTCCATGAATGTGCAGGAGAGTGGAAAGGGTATATGGGCTAATTTGGAGGGAGGAAAGGGAAGGGAGAAATTTTTTAATTATATTAAATCTCAATAATTAATTATAATAATAATCACCAAAAAATGCAGTTGACAGTCACTCTGACTTTTACCTCCTCAATCTAGGGAATTAGTCTACTTGCTTAATATGTCATTCAGAATAACATCCAGCCTAACAGAAATAACAATAGAATTCTTTACCTGAATGCACATTTATAATAGGTAAAAAAGTTTTTAAAACTGTTTTGTGGGAGGAACGTGGTCTCTCTAAGCATCTGACAGAAATTGGAATTAGGCAGTACTGGTGTTATTGAGAAACCATCTCTATGGCTTTTATATTTTGAGTCAAAGAGCAATTTATATTAGGAATGAGAGTGAGAACTGCTACTGTAAGTCTACTAAATGGGAGAGAAAGGTCCTGAAAAGTATCAGCAAAAACATTCTTGTGTTGTCTTCTACAGCTTCCTGTTTCACATAATAATTACATGAGCAAACTTAGCATTGATCTGTGGTGGTGAGGACTAAATTAGCTGATAGGTAACTGAGCTAGATAAATAAACCCATTCCTTGGTTTTCCACAGCCATCAAATCTTTACTGTTTTATAGTTTATTTAATAGTGAAAATCCTATATATGTTTGTCAGTGGTTTATGTCATCATTGTTATTCCTAGAGGCTATTTTTGGATATCTATATTTTACCTAGATTTTGTAACATGTGACTTGGTAATTACACTGAAATAAGACTGTGAAAAAATTCAATGGATATACATCTTGATCAATATAAAAAGGTCGCTTGTGATTGTGGTTATCCAGTGGCCAATGGGACACCAGGTCAGGTTACCATAAATCTCATTTCACATGACTAAGGGATATTGAAGACTGATATTGATGACTGAAGGAGATTAATTTCTTGGCTTAAGCATTAGTTGCTAACATAGATTTTTCACAAATTTTATTCTCAAACACCAATTCATTCTCCTGACTTGTATGCTTAGGAATATTGCTCACTTTTTTCCAGGACAGGGTCCTATCCTAAAGGAAAACACTTTTTAAAATAGCTATTGAAGAATTGAAAGAATGACCTGACATGACAGTTACAGAAAGTTTATATCTACTCTTCACCGAAGGGTTAGGAGGTGTGGCCTTGTTAAAGTAGGTGTGGCCTTGTTGGAAGAAGGATGTCACTGGGGGTGGGTTTTGAGATTTCAAAAGCCTAAGCCAGACCAGTGGTTCTCTCATCTTTCTGTCTGCAGATTCATATGTAGAACTCTCAATAGCACCTAGTCTGCCTGCCTGCTGCCTTGCTACTCACCCTGATATATTGGACTAAATCTCTGAACCTGTAAGCCATCCCCAATTAAATGTTTTCTTTTATAAAAGTGTTGCCATGGTGACTCTTCAAAGCAGAATATTGACTAAGACATTTATCAAAAGCTTTCAAAGAAATTTGCTAAATTCCTTGATTGTGTGATGGTAGTAAGCCAAAAGGTTCATTGTCAACTAGCTGTGTGTTGAATCACACAGGAAGGAAGCAGACCAGTTTAAGGCAAAGAAAAACAATCTGCTCTCATAACATTAAACACTATGTCTTTCAGATTTTATGTGAAAATCTCAATAGGCCTTCTATATTATAAATAAGAAAAACACACACATAGGCTGAGCAATCCAACAAATAGTTTACAGCTCTAAGTCCTGATATTAGGCAGTCATTACCAATCAAACTGTAATCCAGACATGCCATACACATGTACATGTGTGTGCATATACAAATGAATCTTTATGTGCATGTGATTTGCAACAACTTCAATTTTCTTGCCAGTTCTTTAATTCTACTTCTACTTCTCCAGCAATACAGTACAATAATGGAAGCAGGTCACCCACAATGTAGGGAGAAAAGCTAAGGGAAACATTTGTGTGGCGTGTAGAAGAAAGTCTGCCTTGGCTGTTCATTCTCTTCTAAATATGCTGTGGGTTGTGAAACATCCATATTAAAGCCATGAAAACCCACAGGACAGTCCGATCCAGCTTGGTAGATCAGGAGTGGATAGAAACTACTTCCTGGCTACTGCAGGGTGATTCTACATAGTCATGTAGGGAGTAGGGACTTCAACTGTTGCTGTTCCTTTTCTAAAGCAAAACAAACCTAGCGATTACATGTACAAAAGATCCTTCCTAAAGAGCTTTCTTTGAAAGAGATACCTGGCAGGGCATGTATCAGGCCTAAGCTGATGCTTAAAGCCTCCTGCAAACTGTATTTACAGCAAAATAAAGAGCATCAGCTTCCTGCAGGGGCATTAGTAAGGGATGCTGATATTGTTGTTTATATGTTTTTGCCTCCATTGAAATTGCCAACTTTGTTTAGTTCAGAGTGTCAAGAATCAAAGTGTACAATAGATGTATATTAAATAAATTATAGCTGCCATCTAGGATGAAAAGATATGTTTCTGAGAAGGGAATTTAATGATGCTGTTTTCTCTTTCTCTAAGTTTCGCATATATTCCTGAAAAGTTTCTGGATTATTGTTTTCTTCGCCTTCCTTCTTCTTTTTTTCTTTTTATCTCTTCTGTTATTGTTCAGGTAAATTCTTGCTATCTAGCCCAGATTAGTTTCAAATTGATACCCCTTTGCCTCAGTACCCACAGGGCTAGGTTATAACAGGTACGAGCAAGGGTTGTATCTGTTTGTTTGTTTTGTTGTTATTTTTTATAATTTACTTTAAAATAACATAAAATAGTAGGTATCTAATTGATTTCATGAACTTTTGAAAGTGTAAGATTTTAGATATTTTTAATAATATACATGGGAAATTGCTAGCTACACAGGTGTATTGTTATCTTACAAACCATAATTTGTTTTATTTCTTTTAAAAGTGTAACATGGGAAAATACAAATGTGTTTCATATAAAAATTAATATTCAAAGTGACTTCTCATTTAATATATGATGAACACTCATTTTAAAAAATTTGGTGAATTCACCAAATTCTAGTCCCTTGGGAAAATCCTGAAATTGTATGCATTTGACTATTGCTCTCTTTGAGTTATTTTAGACTATAATATTCATGAAAAATCATAAATTACTTCACAACTCTAAATGACTCCATAGACTCTAAAATATTGGACCATTAAAGCTCTCTTATCTTTTTTGATTCATGGACTTATCAGACAATAACTGGAGGCAAGTGCCATTAATGTACCTTTACTACAAAGCCTGAACATCAAGGAGCACATACAAAAAAATCATTAATGCAATTTTGCTTCTATCTCAAAATTTTGTGATTAATTAAGTGCATGAACCAAAAAATAACTATCTGCCTTGTCATTAATATTGCTGCTTAATGAAGTGCAGCTAAAGTATTATTTTGCTTGTGTTTCTCTAGTTTACTTCATTTAGGGAACACACAAGCATAGATGCACACAAAGCATTTGTAATTATTATTATTATTATTAGAAGGGAACAATGACAACCTGGTTACCAGCTCTCCTGCCTAGTTAGCCTGATTTTTAACATGATAGTTGACAGTCTGTGGACATCTGCCAGTGTGACTAGCATGATTTGGGGCTAGTGGGTGCTGGAGAACAGAGAGGGCTGGTGGGAAGGAATTCGTGGTGCTGGTGATTTCTTAGAGCGGTCCTAATTAGGCAGGGCCCTAATGTACATCTTGACTCTATGTATCAGACAAAACACATTTTAGTCTTCCATCTGAAAAAAAAAAATCTTTATTCCTTCTCTATTGGTTCCAACATGGCTTTACTAAAATCTTTTGTTGTACATATAACAGAGGATGTTTGTTCATCTATAAACTTTGATCCCTGCAGACACTCCTGCGTAAGATGTAAACCTGGCAGCCAAGTCACTTCACCATCTCTTGTACTAACCCTAGATACAATATCATAATATGGATATAAGATATATTCTATAACATATATGCATGAAAGCAAGGCACAGGCAAGCTTTGATACGACAGTAGTCTGAATATTAAATGCCCCTGAGCGCTCATGTGTTGAAGACTCAGTCCCTAGCTGGTGACACTACTTTTTAAGAAACATTTATTTGTTTGTTTGCTTGCTTGCTTGCTTGCTGGCTTGTTTACTTACTTGTTTGTTGATTAGTGTGTATTCATGAGTATTTGTGACAGCTCATATATGCCATAGTGCAGGTGGGGAGATCAGATGACAACCTGTGAGCAGCATTTCTTTCCTTCAGTATGGCTGCTCCTGGAAAGCAAAAGTGAAACTCACTTCATCTGCCTAAACAATCTCATTGGCCAAAGAAATATAATCTAATTCCACTACTAAGGGTGATTTCATCATAATTGACTAGGCAGTTGGGGGACCTGGTCTCCTTGGAGGAATTATGTTTCTGGGGTTAGTCTTTTGATAACTTTATCTTGTCTCTGGAATCTTCACTCCCTGCCACCACAGGAGAATCAGCTTTTCTTTCCAGCACGTTTCTTGCTTACACAAGGTCTGCCTTGATTAGCCAGACAATGCAGATACTAAATTTCTGGAAATGCTACAGAAAATACAATGTCTTTCTTTTAAATCATTTAGAGACCAAAAGCTGACCAATACGTATAGGATCTGAGAACCTTGGAGTCTGTTCACAAGACTCACGTTTTATCAAGATGTTCATTAGGAGTAAGACCAACATCAGCCCCAAGGTCTTCTGCCTACCTCTTATTCAAAGGGTGTGAACACTTTTTATGGTTCATCAAAACTGCTTGTTGCTGAATTTTTCCTCCATTGGGTCATGGGGTGCTCAGCATTAATACCTACTTATTCAACTTTTTATGTCAGAAACCATGAAACATAGGTTATTCTATGTGCTCGATAGAGCCTTCCTGCTTCCTAGGTTGGACTCAATGAGTGTGTGCTTAACTGAGCTACTAGTTACCATTTAGGAGAGAGAGAGAATTTATAATTCAATCCTTCTAATTACTGTGCTCCTCTTTGTAAACTGATCACTGATAATTAATTTTCTTAGTAACATTTCACGTAGTATCTCATTTGAATAGCTCAAGTCTTACATGATAAAGTTAATCTCCCCTACAGAGGAGGAGAAAAGGTATGATGCCTTAGGCCAAAGCTCCAGGAAGCAAAGCTACATCCAGATTCTCAGGCCATCGTTTTCTCTCCTCCCTGTTCTCCCTTCTCTTTCTTGCCTCAATCAATCTTGTTTTCTTTTTCTTTGTCCCCTTCTTATATCCTCTTTCTTCCAACACATTAAAGGGATCATGGAGTTGCTGAGATCTGTCTAGCACCTGCTTAACTGCCCCCTACAAAAGCAGTGGAGGCTGCATCATAGACATTTCCCACCTCCTCCTCTCTACCCCTCCCAACATGCCTACGATTACACTCTGTGGCAGTTGCAGCTAGAAAACTACGCCTACCCAGAAACATTTTGAAATGCCAAGTTGTTTTAAACTCGTATGATTAATTCAAATAATAACCTTTCACTAATACCGCCAGCTCTTGATTGTTCGCAAGCCATTATGAAAGGTGTGAGCTCTCTGCTTGTCATGCATCCTCCCACCCTTCCTCTAAGCTTCTGTAGCTGCTCTGCCAGGGGGAGGGAGGGAGGGCCTTGGAAAACAAAGACCTGAGACTTAAAATCAATCCATTGTTCCCCCCCCTCCGCCATGTTATCAGCTCTGAAAAAATAAAAGGGTTTGCAGAGACAAATTGTTGCAACTAGATTTTAAAGCATGGTTGAGGTATTACCTAATTATCTAATTCCTATGGATGATACTTGGGAAGAGTCAAGAGATGAGCACAATGTAATATTAGGCAGAAGGTTCTAGTAATAGCCTATCATAGTAATCTAATTGTTTTAACATTTGATCTATTTTTTAGTTGTAAACAATTTGTAGAAGTGCCTTTTAAAATTACTTTTAATAATCATTTCCTCATGTAGACCTATTACTGCAGCATGCAATCAACAACTTTTGAAAGACTTTCTACTGATGTAGGTCCAAAGTTTCCTGAATGAGTGGTCCTTTCTTGAAAATAATAATCAATTTTTAATATAAAAGGAAGGCTTTAGACATTAGCTGGGCGTGCCCTCTCTTTTAACTCAAACAAATGACAGTCCAGAGAGAGGGTGGGGCCTGCTGTAGATGGGACATCCATCTCTTCTTGCTGTGTACTATTCTTTGTGGTAAAGGTCAGCTATTGACGTTCCAGGCATTAGAGAGATGGCTCTGTTTAAGAGAATCTGTCAGTCCTACAAATAATCATATGCCTTGTAACTCTAGCTCCAGGGAATATGATGCCCTCTGCTTGTTCCTGTGAACACCTGCACCTATATTTCTGCATACACACACATACAGATAAAAACAATGTCTTTAATAAAAAGGAGAACTCAAATAAGAGCCAAGATGTCCACTCACAGATGTATTTTGAATCTCACCTTTGTATAGTCCTCTGTAAACTGGTATTTTATGCAACATGCCAATTTTAATTAAAATTTATATTGTTCCTAATTCTCTCTTACTTATAGCCAGTGTCATTGAAAAGCACTGTATTTCCTTGAGACAATATTGCATGGTTTACTCAGGTCTGTACACGTGCAGGTTGAGCAATTATTTAAAGTTCTTTCCTCAAATCTTTTCCACCTTACTCATCACACTCACTAGGAAACAGCTATTGCGTTTCCACTGCTTCCTCTATGCCCCGGCTCCCGCACATTATTCTGGAATTATAAACAGGTTCGAAGGCTCCCTACTTGTCCAGCCCATCAGGTGTTAGAGCAAATGTTAATGCTAGTAGCCTTGTTCTGTTGCAGAAGTGATGATATGCCAAAACGCTAGCGACTTCAAAGTGCTTAGATATGCAGAACTAAATATTTTTGCAAGGATAGCTCTCTCTTTAAATCTTATCCTTAGCACTTTTATTTCCTACATCTATCCTACAGTAATTTTCCTAGAGAAATATAAATCCTAAAGTGAATTCATTTGTTACATTGGTTGTTCTGAAACAAAAAATAAGACCGAATGGACACAGAAATAATATGAAAAATTCTATTTTACCTCACAATGCAATCTTTGCCAAATTCATTATCAACAGAGTAATAATGATTCTCTACTAGAATGTAATCACAGAAATTAGTTTCTTTTATTTTCCTTTTTTTTACCATTTCTTCAGTTAATTTAGGGGATAAAATGTGATTTTAGATTCCAATTTTTCACTCTTAGATGTTTTGAAAGATAAACTAGATTATCTTTAAATGAATATAGATACAGATTTTAATTTTAATTATTCTCAACTTCAATGACAAGTTCTCTCAAGTCAAAGCCATTTAAGCCACAGTAAAACCTTTTCCTCTATTATCAGATAAACCTCTCCTCCACGCATGTCAGTGGAGGTAAGGTCCTTCCTGATGTCAACATTATGCTCTGTCCTGGGTATGGCAATAAATCAAATACAGTGGGAATGAATCCAGGGATAATCCCTGAGCAGGATTTGCCCGAATGATTTACTATTATTAGAGAAATGTCCAAGAAAAACAGTTTTACAATTCTTAGCTGTAAAATAATAAATGTGGGCTAGGACAGTATCTTGGTGGAGTACTTGTCTTGCATGCATGAAGTCCTCTGTTAGATTGTCTGTACTGAGGAAGAAACAGAGAGAGATGCAAGGAAGGAAGGAAGGAGGATATTGCTATTGATTCAATTTTATAGCAATAAATCTAGAATCATGTCCTTCTGCAAAATAATGATTTGGGGAACAATGACTTTCCACCCAGAGAATGGATGATCATATTTTCAGATCTTTGCCTTTAAATGATTATAATTACAGTTTATAAATAAAGTAAAGCCATGTGTTTTCTAAGACTGCGGTGTAACACATTGCACGGAGATAGCAGCTGTCTCAATGACTCATTGACTTTCTAAGTACTGTTACAATGGCTTCAGTTTTTAGTATAATGGTGGCTAAGAAGAGACAAATAACTGTCTTTGTGCTTGTATTAGACTATTCATGATAAACATTTTCAAGTAATATTTTATTGCTGGCACTTATTGCTTCTCTTTTTAAAATGGAGAACAATGATGCTTGATGGGAGGCTAAAAATAAGATTGGACCATGGAGAGCCAATCACAGAAGTTTGACTGGAAACTCCAGTCAGCATGTCAAAGTGCATGGCATGCTGGTGAGCACCTATACCCTCTGATCTCATTTCTAGGAAGATGATAAAAAGCAAAGATAGAGAAAAATCTAATTGTAATCTCATTTGATGGAACCTCGGGGATGTATAATCCCCCATCCATTTCTGAGGAAGGATATACAGCAAAACCATTAGCAATGATAGGCTTTAATAAAAAAAAAAAGGACACACACACACACACACACACACACACTTGACTACTGCTTTCTAAATACAGTCTATAGCTAGGACATATTTATGTGAATTTTCAAAGAATGAACAAATGCATTCTTTTTAATGTTTCCCCACTGTCCGTGAAAATAAATGACTCTGCCAAGATTTGCAACAGCGCTATCCATACCCCAATGATAGGTGCTTTGTTGAACTGCCTTACTCTCTGGCATAATTTCCAGAAGTTAAGCTTCGAAGCATAAAATATTCTCTGTTTGTCCTGAATATTTTGCAATGTGAGACAAGCTGGGTACAATTTATGCTGTGGTGTGTCCTACAACAACTGAGATGTCAGGGTGCACAATGCTGAGTGTAAATCTGCTATAATTTATTGTATACCTTTACAGTGGGCAACTTTCACCTTTCATGTTGTTAAATTGTCCATTGTTGCTGAGGGATTATTTGCATATATTTAACAGAATGCAGACATGGCTACATTTGTTTCTAATGTCTAATTAGATGTGAAGGAACCTTGACTTTAATGTTAGGCTTTAAATTTAACTCCGGTGAACTGTGACTGAAAATGATATTACAGTCTATTAGGTATGATCTGGAAAAATAAGCATGTAATTTGTAGTATTATTATTACAACCCCTTTTACTGTATATGTTTCAAACACTATTATGAAATGAATGTCACTAACATTCCAGTTTTGACATTTTAAATGAAACTAGATGGGAGTCATAAAATTTAAATAAAAGAATATTCCATACTATTAAAGGTAAGGTCTATTCATTTCCCCACACACTTAATGTCTATGTTTAATCTGTTTAGCTAGTTAACTAATCGTTTTTTGTTAATGCAGTGGAAGACAATTTTGCATGGTGTATGGAACACTTCTTATTTCCTAAAGATTAATCTTTAGACTTTAATTGGTGTCCACAATTTAACAGAAATCTCCAGCAAAACTCACTTAGGTGTGAAAGAAAACACACAGGCATCACATATGAAAGGTCCCTAAAATTTTTTAGACACTTGCACAAGAACTAATACACAATTTTGTTTAATTTTCATTTTTGATAACCAAGTTCTCCGATGATTTCTAGAAATGGTTTGAACGGTGGCTGGAATGACAGCTCAGCAGTTATTGGCATGTGCAGCTCTTCAGAGGACCCTGGCTTAGTTCAGCACAGCCACACACATAAAACAAAAATATTTAACTATTTAAAAAGATAATGAAAGGCTTCGAAACGATCATTGTGTGGCAATGGACTTGAAGTGTCACATGTTTCCTAAGGAACTGACCGGAAGCCAAGAGCAGTTCTTGATGACCACCAGGACAACTGATACGACTAGTTATCAAGTCTTGTTCATAAACTCATTCAATCCATTTCCTTGAGCATCTGCCATATTTCAGAGATGCGAGAAACATTTCTAAAGAATTGCATCCTGACATGAGGCTAGAGGTAGCTTTATTTCCAGTAAAGTGCAGCCTGGAGCGGAAGGAGCAAGGATGTGTGTCACTTTGTCATTTGCCTTGTGTGTTCTTAGGTGAGATACAGAAGAGTTCTCAGATATTGGATGACTAATTCTGGGTGTGTCTTTCGCTTATTTTTATCCTTTGTATTTATTTATTTATTTGTTTGTTTCTATTAAAAATAAAGTGACTCAGGGGGCTGGAGAGATGGCTTAGAGGTTAAGAGCACTGGTTGCTCTTCCAGAGGTCCAGAATAAAATTCCCAGCAACCGCATGGCGCCTCACAACTTCTTTAATGAGAGCTGGTGCCCTCTGACATACAGGTATATAGGCAGAATTATGTATGCAGGCAGAATTCTGTATACATAATAAATAAATCTTTAAAAGATAAGATAAAATGACTCTAGACTTAGAGCATTGTTGTACATAATCCTCTTTATTAATATAGTCGCCATTGCTGTCATTTTGTTCAGACCATCTACTAAAAAGTAGGTCAGATCTAAGGTGTGGCTTTTGATAATTCCTATCAAAATTGTCCTAACAGCAGCCAGTTTTAAAGAACCATATTATATCACTGGATGAGAAGATTGTCTGCTTTCTGTATGCCATTACACCATTCAGAAAGAGTAGGTATCTGTAATATTAAGATCTTAGGCAACAATACTAGGACTATAAAAAAAGTTGTGGGATTTGGATAATTATTCTTGTTTAAATAGAACATATTTAGAAGCATACATGGATTTTTTCTTTTATTAAAAACAGATTATTTTCTCACATATGATATCCTGATTGTGTTGTCCCCTCTGTCTGCTCCTTCCAGGTTCTTCCTACCTCCACTCCCACCTGGATGCACTCCCTTTCTGTATTTCATTAGAGAGAATAGGCTTCTAAGATATAATAATAAAACATAACAAAATAACTATAATCAGATAAAACAAAAACTATCTCATCAAAGTTAGACAATATAAACCACCAGAAGGAATAGAGCCTGAGAGAACATAGTTTGTTGTTGTTGTTTTCAAGTAATTGACATATTTAAACCTGTAGCTCAAAAAAAAAAGCCTGAATATTTAAATACCGTTACTCACAAACAAGAATGAGTTGGCTATCAAGCATGCTATGTGCAGAATGGTTTCTAAGAAGCAGAAATGAAAACAGAAAGCCGAAGCTTCTGATAATAGCCTGGGAAAAAGATGAGTATGATGTGGAATACCATGAGGAGAGTTAGGCAAGGATCCAGGCCTAAGAAGTCATTGTATTTGGAATCAGCTATGGCCAAGCTGAGAAGATGCAATTGAAGATCAACCTTACTGCATTAACTTCCTCATATTTATCTGCATTTCATCTTGTCAGCTTCTGTCTATATGTATATTTACCTTTCTGTCACATTTAAGAAATGCAAATAAATATTGAACAGGAGATCTTATTTAGCAATATTTATCCCCAAACATAATCAATACATTATTGCAACTATAGCGGAAAGATTCCTGATGAAAGCAGCATCAGGGGCTTGTTGAAATTTAGAATGTAGTCTGTTCTCAAACTGCTTCATAAACTAGATAATATTTCTTTGCTTTTAATTACACACTGATGTTAACAAGTCAATAATTTAGTATATTATAAATCATATGTAAATAATAGCTTGCTGGAAATGTTATGGCACACTTATAAATTTGGTAAAGGTATATAAAGTATATAAATATCATATGTGTTTAAAAAACATATGCTCCTTTATGACCTCTAGTTTGGCTTTACATAGTAAGACTTTTATTTCCAACTGTAATGTATATTTTGACATGTGAACTCCTAATACTGAACTCATACAATGAAGAACTTTTCAACATCAATATGTCATCCACACAGAGACAAATGTTCACAAAACCATCATTATTTTAAGAATAATTTAATTACTGGTCAATTCTTCAGGCTGCCTCTTGTTACAATGTTAGGAATGTAGCCCATGTCTTTTTGATAATTAAAGGAATTATGAACATCTGTTGATGTACTCTGAACATGACTCACCGGCTCTCGGTGGATGTTAGAAAATTTCGATAAATGGTGATTAGATTAGTCCATAAATTACAGTTCAAGTTAGAGACATTATCACTAATTGTTTTCATTATTGCCCTTGGGATGAGTCATCTTATTTTCTCCCAAATTGTGATTAAGCCCAAGTACAGGATTGATTCCTTCTGTTTTGTCTACATTCTTTCAAAATTAAGATCTGAATTGATTCCCCAGTTACACTAATGTTTTTCACACTATTGGTCTCTTACTGAATGTCTAAAACTTATGAAAGTCACACACAGCAGATCAATGTGTTTTCCCTTTTCACTCTAAATAAAGATGTGAGCTTGCAATGAGTAACTGATGGCTTACAAGAGTGGACTTATAAGTTCATTGCTTATGTATCTTATCAGATCAAATGCATGGCAAGATCAGTTGACAATAAGTAAACCGGGTGTTCATATAATATCTGTAGGTAACGGAACCTAGAGGTATACATTCAGGAGACCTCATTTGCAGCTCTGGGCATTTGATCATCCGATCACATGCATAACTCTAGTAGGTCCCAGTCCCAATTTCTCTTCACTAAAAAAAAGGAAGCGGTCTTGAGCTAATCTTTCTTAGTCACTTGTTGCTGTAATAGAAACCCTGCCACCCCAAAATGCCACTTAAAAAAGGAAGAAATGGTTTATTGGGGCTCACAGTTATAGGAACATTCCATCATGGTGGGGGAGTTCATAGAGGCAAAAGCAGGGGAAAAGAAGCTTGTAGCAAGAATCTAATTAGTCTTAATAAATAAAACCCAGAGTCAGATGTTGGGGGATGAAAGCTGAAGGACCAGAGAAGCAGTGCAGCCACTAGAGAGACCTTTACCTCTACCAATGCTCAGACCGAGGAAGGGGCGATCCTGTTCTCATACGGTCTCCTCAGACTGCAGGGGCTACCTTCAAACTACACTGAGCTCTTGTCGATCCCCACTTTATATTCCTCTCTTCACCCAGCCATATCACTCTTGTATCCCCTCCCTAGTGCTGGACAAAAGGCGTGGGATCCCAAGTGCTGGGATCACCCTTGTGTGAGCTCTTTTTCTCTTTTAGATAGAAAAGCAGGGTGACCTTGAACTAACACAGATCTCTCTACCTCTGTCTCCTGGGATTAAAAGTCTCCTGGGATCAGAGTGCAGAGCTAACTCACTAGAGGGATCTTCAGTATGGTTTATTTGTTAAAACAAAACAAAAATAACACTACAGAAGCTAGTCCACAGTCCAGAAACCAAGAGCAACAAATAACCCTGCGCAGCTTTCTCATTCCTGTTTATTCTGTCTAGGACCCCAATTCATGGAATGTTGTGGTACACAGTTAAGATCTATGTTAGCATAATCTAGAGAATCTTTAACAGGCATTATCTAGGTTCATTTTCAAGTGATTATTACTACAATGGAAAGAGTCCCAGTAAAAGCAGCATCAGGGGGTTGTTGAAATTTAGATATGTTCTCGAACTGCTTCATAAACCAGAAAATATTTCTTTGCTTTTAAGTACACATTAATGTTACCCAGTAATTTAGTATATTATAAAGCATATGTAAATAATAACTCTTTTGCCTATTTGGCAATCTCTTTCCAGTACATCAAAACCCTGAAAAATTCATTTGGGAAGTCACAGAAGTTAAAGGGCTGCATTATAAGCTCACAGAGTCAAGGGATAAACTAAAGGATCCCTGGATCAGGATGGTCTGGGACATGAGGGACAGGCATGTTCCAAGACAGTTAAGTCAGAGGGATGTCCACAACAGCCTGGCTGGCAGGCTGCTGTTGCTATTTGCTAGGATTCTAATGTCCAAGGCCAGAGTTGACAGAGATAAATTCTGCTGTGGTTGAACAAACAGGCTTTCCTCATTCTCAGCCAATAAATATCCCATATTCTGAACAGGCTCCCAATTGACTTCTTGGTACAATTTGAGTTGATGGTCTGCATAGCTGTATAGAAATGAGGGTTTGGGTTACATCACAGACAACCTCTCTGACTATAATTGCCCCATTACAGGAGTGATCAACTGAGACGTCATTGCCAAAAGTCCCTCACTGTGAACTCCCTGAGACAGGATACAGACAGTTTTTGATGGAAGGCCAATTGCTCAGGGATTCACTGCTGTTAGCAGTTCTCTTGAAGGCAACGAGGCTTGCTTTCAAGGCACAATGAAGAAACCATCTGTTAGCT
Organism: Ondatra zibethicus; assembly: GCA_004026605.1. Taxonomy (NCBI): domain Eukaryota; kingdom Metazoa; phylum Chordata; class Mammalia; order Rodentia; family Cricetidae; genus Ondatra; species Ondatra zibethicus. Next base: position 25,614 of record PVIU01018703.1, read on the forward strand.
CAGACCTTTGCCTGAGTGCAAGCTTTGTGGTCCCCAAGGGCTCTGTTGATGTTGTTGTTATTGTTATTCTTCATTATTTATTGATCACCCAAAATACATAATGTACTGAGAAAGGATGATGTGCATGAAAAATAGGGTTTATGTGCAATGAAAAATACTCAGTAAGATGCAGCATACCTGATATTTAAGATAACGATGCTTTCTACCTGATAATAGACAAACCTCACTATGTAGGGGCAGGAGCATTATTTGGTTGTTTCCCATTTAGGTAGCAATGTTTATAAGAAAAAGAAAAAACACTTGAACTACTTTAGAATGTTATTTTTTAATCTTTGCCCAAATCATCAAGTGTATGATAATCTTACAAATTATCTTACAATTGTACTTCATCTATATAAGTTTGAGTTGCCTGCATACACACTTAATTCCTTCCTTTTCCTTTCATTCATTTCCTTCATTTACCCCAGAAATATTTATGAACATGTATTATGTGTCAGACATCATAGAATCAAAAATTAATGAACTACTGTCATTATCTCAAATGCTTATCTTTTTAAAAAGAAGTCAAAGCAATTTACCACATCACCTTCTCCTCTTGGTAGAAAAATATAGATGCTGCCCTTCAGATTAATAACCTCATAATTAGTGTTGTGGTTAAGATCTTTAATAGCACAATTATAAGAATATCTATTATTTATTATGGGTGACATTAGAGGAATTTTTAATCATATGTGGTGATATTTATGATGGTCTAAGTTCAGTTTAGAAATAAAGCACGTGGAAGAACTATCTTTTGTTTTATTGGCATAGGTGTCCCTTGCTAAATGTTATGATTTTTTATTACTTTGTTCTAATTCTAAACTTTTCCCTTTACTGTACCTATTTGTAACTTTCTCATAATGATATCTCTGAAGAGTCACCAATACATGAATGTTTATAAACTATCATCAACTAAAATAGAACTAAACATATATAATATCAAGTGCTAAAAAGTAAAATGAGCAGCAATTTCATTTGATCTGTGATGGAAATAGCTATTACTAGACTACATTTTCAAAGTAGAATCATGTTTTAAAATAGATGTGGGAAGTTTTATAATTCTACATCTGTGGCACTAGAAATTTTCAATAGCTGGGATAATGTATTGATGTTTGTTTTCTGTGACCTTTGTAAACATCGATGTCTTTACAGAGGATCAATATTTTCTTTTGAACAGAGTGAGCCCAATGAAGAGAACACTGGAAGAAGACATGATCTATCTTTATTCAGATTTCCAAATATATAATTTTCTTCTACTTGGCTCTTTTCTCCCCAGGTATAAAAATATTCACCAAAGAATATATCACCACAGAGTTCATCCAAATGGCTAGAGTTGACTGGATGTACATAATATCTAAGGCACAGGTTGAATAAAAGCATTGAAGGTACTTTAAATATTAGTAATAATATTTCTTGGATAAGCATAAATGACATGCAATGCTATCTTTGAAAATCTACATTTTACTAGAAAATTCTTCATTATTATAATTCTATGAACTAACACCATATTCCAACAATTAAGATTACATGAATACAGTATTCATTAATTCCTTGTACTACTGATTATGAGCACTACTGAAAAAAATAATTCCTTGTACACATTGATCTAGAGATAGACATCAGATCCATACTTAGTGTTTACAAACATTTATTGGAGTCAAATTATTGTCATTTCTGTTCAGTGAGACTCTTGATCACAAAATAGCTACCTTTAATGTAAGACATACATAAAAGTACTCATTCTTCTTCAAGCAACAAAAATGTGTTAAATTTATGACCACTATAACTCATAATGCAAAGTTTTTATTTAAGAATTAATGTCTTTTCCTACTATTGACTTCAGTGAAGACTTCACCAGGAAGGGATATCTAATCCTTTAACATGGTCCTGTGACATCATATCATCTAGAGATGCACTGGGCCATATTCCTAGCTATGCTGGGACACATTCATCTCCGTACATCAGGAAAGGTATCTCTAGACCACTCAATATCTTTGTGAGGTGTGATCACTGTGAAAGAATATGGAATAGACTTCTGTTCCTTAAAAAGCTGTATTCAGATACTCTCTGATAACTCATAGACTCCTCTGTCATTCTTGCTTCCTTTAAGTATGGTTTTATAGCACAACTAGACAGAAGATATAATTAGCTTTGCTTTTGAATGAGAGATAATCAGAGATGTACATGCTAAACGGAATCTTAGCTTCCAGGAAGTGTATCTTTGGTCTGCAACCTCTGAAATTCAGGCTTTATATAATCCCTAACCCTGCCTTTCAGCATTAGCTAGACCTAGAGCCTCTGTTCTAACAAATATTAATAGAATATAGCTTAAATGATGGACTGTTTAGAAATTGAGGTTTACAAAAAGATAGCACTTTTCCTCTCTATCGATAGGTCTCCATTTCTGGGTCATTTTTCTCTCTGTTTCCTCCCTCCTTTCCTCCATCGCCATTCTCCCTGTAAGAACGGGCTACCATGCCCTAAATAAAGGCTTATGTAGCAATGAAGTCAGACCTGCTTAGAGCCATGTGAATGAACCTGGAGTGGATACCCTCTCTTCCAACATCCCACAGCCCTGGATATTGTTTGTTGATATCATGAGACCCCTTGATGCAAAGCCACTTAGCTAAGTCATGCCTAAAGCTCTGAACCAGAGTCTAGATGATAAAGTATATGTTCATTGTTTTGAGGCACTGAGTTTAAGAGTACTAAAATCATTTTTAAATTCTTGTTAAATTTATTCTATTACTGTTTATTATGACTATAAGTTAATATTAAGTATATGCTTTGTTGAAACTACTCTCCAAAATAATTATTCCTGGAAGGATATGATTCCTGTGTGCTTTTATCTAAGTAGTGAATCAGGAACCCAGCTTCCTTCCTGTTTCTTAAGAGGATGCTCTTTAGGTCATAGGAATCATTTCCATTTGTCCAGTGGTGGACAGGCAACTCCAACATATGGTAACTGGAAAAGGATGGGACGAAGTGTGGGAATAAATAAGCACCATATTTTGACAAACAGTACTATATAGAAGAGTATAGGGAAATTTAATCTGAATGTATACCCCAAGAGCAAAATGACATGTCTTTAACAACCTGCCAATCTCTGCCAAGGTAGCAGAGAGTGAGTGGGTGAGGATGGACCAGGGTTTTACAGAGGAAGACAGACGACAGCATTCTAGGCAGAAGGAACAACTCCCTGGCAACTTAGAAATATTTAACATACAGAGCATTGAGAAAAGCTGAAGAGCAACACCAACAAGATAATCCAGTCCCTCATTCTTTTCTCTACAAAAATAAAATATAATAAAATAAAGAAACACACTTGAAAAAAGAAGAACAAACTACTTATGAGGAAATAAAAATTATATATCTTTTAGAAATGTAATTTTGTTAAACACTAGCAAATTGCAAGATCCAGAAGAACTCAATGCCAATTACTCAAGTCAAGTTCAAACAAAATATAAAGACTATCTTGGGCACAAAAACAGTAGTCATAGCCCCTGCCCCCCAACAAACATGCGCTACTTGACTGTGTTTCAGGGAAGAACTGGTTCCTGAAGATAACACTGAAGGACCCTTTCAAAGAATTCTACTTGAAATAAAATTTTTAAAAATCTCATTTTTAGTAATAAAAAGAACGTTCACTAACATGTAATTTGTCTGTGAAAACATTGCCAGTATTCTTCTTTGCAAATATACTTGTCCCATTTATATTTTGGTATAAGGGATGTTAATGTGTCATCTACAGAAGTTAAATCTGATGTGAAGTCTTTTGAGAGGGGTAAAAGGACCAGCGTGAAATGGGAGTGGGGGTTGCCTTTTCATTGCCATTCTGAAGTTTAGGACTGCCTTTTCTTAGATGTTATGGTAGGAAGGGAAGAAAATAAATCCTGAACATTCCTTTATGCCCATGTAATTAATAAATAGTTATGTAAATACCACAAATGTCTTCTCTATAACTAAAGATAACTAAATACATACTAATGGATCTAGAATTTCTTTCATTATAGTGATTCCAATTGATAAACTTAGGACTCAGTCTTGTTTTGAAAGCTGTCCTTTATGTATAGGGAGTAGAATTTGTGATTTTAGTGAAATATAATATTTACCAAACTCATGATTGAGGATATGAATCAGTGAGTCAATTGCTTGATTTACAAACATGAATTTGGGTCCCCAGTACACGCATAAAATATTCAGGCACAGATGTACATCTCTGTTACAATAGCATAGGGAAAAGGACGGAGAAAGATCTATTGGTATGTTGGCCAGGCAACCTTGCTGAATTGATGAGCTCCAGGTTCAATGAGAGACATTATCTCAAAAAATTGGATAAAGATTGATTGGAGAAGACACCCCAAATTAGCCTTTGTCCTTTAAATGAATGTATCCACATGCATGTGCTTATTACATTCAAAAGAGTTGATTGCATACATCTCAGTAAACATACACACACACACACACACACACACACACACACACACACACACAAATAAAAACCAGTAAATCTTTTTGGAATTACCTATATTCGTCTGGGAAGGTGGCTTGTATGCCGGAACATTTGTGTGGATGTTAGAGGAAGAAGGCAATAGTCAGACATTTAGTGAGAGTCAGTGTTCTTCCTCCATGTGGGTACCAGAGATGGAACACAAGTGGTGGGTGTTGACTAAGTGGGGACTAGCTGGTTCAATTCTACTTCGGCAAAGAGAAATAGAGACAGCATAGAAATGGATGTCTGTACATTTTAAAGTCTTTCCAGTTATCAATATGAGAGATCTGTTATACCTTTCTATATATGCCAAAGTTTATATAGTTGGGGACTTTATACATACTGTGTGCACTGGAGATATTGTATGTGTATGCACACACACACACAGGGACACACACAAATGCAGGTACACACAGAGATACACAAACACACTAACACTCATACATACACACATACATACTCTGGTGATAAGATTTATCAGTCCACAGCAAATAGTAAGTAAGGGACTTTGCTACATGTGAGGAATTCACCTGAGAGTAAGAAAAGAAAAAAAAAAAACCTAAAGTCTGAAATGGTTAAAAAATTAATTCTAAGAGATCACTACTCTGAACTCATTTTGTGTTAAGTCAGACAGGTCTGTGTGCATTGAGTAGTCCCCGAGGGCATCATCATATTACTGCAAAATGCAGCTGCTGATGTTCACAGAGATAACCCCAGGGCATCAGGGAAAGGTTAAATTATGTTCTGTGTTTTCTACTTAAGGAGACTGGGACATGTCCTTGCACCTTAAGAAGATTTCTATTACTGGTGATTAAACTGAAAGAATGGTTGTGCATAAAGAAACTTAGCTTCAATCTCTTGAAAAAAGAAGGTCTTTTTCCTAGTATTATTATTTAGGATACCATTCTCCACTGATGCCAGAAAACTGTGGCTTTGTCTTTCTAATATTTTTAGCATGCTAGCTTTCATTTATTACACTTGAGAATAAACAAGTCAGGCCTTTGATTTCATGCTCTCAATTAGACTGGAAGAGGCATGATTATCTTTATTTACCTTATCTTTGATTTTTAACTTCTTAGCCAATGAGAGAGTTGCTCTTACAGGTAAGCATCTCAGCATCTAACTTAATAGTCTAGAAAGAAATACTTCCAGGAATCTATGGAGACGCCATTGTGGCATCTCCACAATGGCCATGCCAGCGTGAGGCCCTACGTCTGAATCCTATAACTCAAGGCAAGCAGTCACATGTGTAGACACATACCTGTATTCTCAGTACTGGGAGGTCAAAGAAGGGGAATTGACAGGGTCCTCTGATCATCCGGTCTGTCGAAACTGCTAAGCTGCATGTTCAATGAAGACATTCTGTCTGAGACACTGAGGGGAGGAGTGATAGAGTAAGATACATTATGCTTGCCTCTGGTCTTTACATATGTGTGCTCATGCTCCAACATGTACACATCCATACTCACTTAGAGATCACACACTCAACAACAACAGAAAAAAAGGAAAAAGATACAGGTAGTTGAACAGAGACATTAAACATGTAGATTGTGATGAGTAGTGTATTCAATGTAAGAACTTGTGGTTATTGAACTGCGATGGAGACCATTTTATCCCTCTCTTGGAATGGCAGAAGCTGATTCTTGAATGAAGCCTGGTTATGGAGACCTCATGTGTGGTGGCAACAGCACATTACCCTTTTTTTCAGTTGGGTGGCAAGGTGCGAAGAGGAAAGGAGTTAAAGAAGACAGAACTGGAATATAGCTCAGTGCCAGGAGGGGAAAAGAGAGGAACTGTGACAGGACCAGGCTGACTTCTTTCATTAAATTTTAACTGATAACTCAGTGCATGGTGGCCATTCTACCTCTCTGAGCTACGGTCAGGCCAACCTGTCATGGATGTCATACCCAGTTCCTGGGCAATCCTCCTCTGCATGTTATATTTAAAATTAAATGGCAAAATGATCTGCATTAATGAGGGCCCAAAGCACTGTCAGTCAGTACATGAGAAAGAAAGTTATACTTATGGTAATTCAGTTTCAATACATTGGTCATATAAAGAGGATGCCTGACAGCAGGTTATCAAAGCAATTTCCAAGTGGGCTACTGAAGATGGGCATTCTGACTGAACACGAACAAAAGAAATGCTTCAAGGACACAGTGAACACGCGTTCTAATAATGTGGAAAGGCTGGCATTAATTCAAATGCCATGCAGCATAGAACAGTCAACAGTGAGCAGATGATAACTCAGTACTAAAATATAGAAAAGCATGACACTTGGCAGCAAGGAACGAGCAACAACTATCCTTATGTTGACGAGGATAGTCAGAAGTCATATACCAAAAAACATGCCTGTGACTCCGAAGTGAGCTTTATACTACATTATAAAAATTGCCATATTTAAAGGGAAATAATTTATAGATTTTACTTAGAAAGAATTTATTTCTAAAACACTGTTTTTTGTTTCTTTCTTAAAGGTCTGTACTGTGTGTCTAAGATTGTATGTCTAGAACTGGGCACGGAACATTCTTGAAAGGGGGATAAAGCAGTATTGTGCCCGATTTGAATTCTTCTATTTGAATTCTTCAATAATTCAATAGACTCTCTCTCCTGACTGCAAAAATGCAGCAGTGTTGCTCTTCTATCTATGCAAATGTTTTCCATCATTTCCCAGCATTTTCTTTCAGAGAGTTTTAATTATGGATTATAACCACACATTACCATTTATATTCATTCATAAGAACATAAATTTCCCATTTCTGTGCTTCAAAAAGTCAGGCTCTAACAGAAGTGAAACTGTTTATAGAAGAAAATATACTATTTTCTAACCGATGGAATATCTAGCATCAGTTTTGCATAATCCCTGTGCTGAGGCTAAAACATACTTTATACTGACAACCACTTTCAGGGTCTGTGTTTACAATATTAATGCTACACAGTAATCTCAGTGGAGAATTCGCTTTGGAGGTACCACGTCTGATTTTACTATAGTCACTCTTACCAACCTAATTAATTGAGAGGCATCAGGTGATTAGTTAGGCACACCTCCGAGGATATCTAGGAGGGCATGTCCAGGGGCAATTGGCTCATGGACAGTTTCACCCAATTGATGGATAACCATGATGGATAATATGATGGAAGGCATTAAAGTTGGCAAAAGGTAAGAAGTGGGGCCTACGTGGAGGAAGTGTTCACTTGACGTGTATCCTTGAGGACATAACTTGTTGCTTGTCTCTTTGTGAATCCCTTTCTCTCTTCTGGACACTGTGATGTGAACTCTCTTGCTATACTTTGGCCTTCTCACTGAGATGGAATGATAGCTCTGAATCTCTGAGCATCCATCAGTAACTCTTTCCCTAAGCAATTTCTTTTGGATATTTGGTCACTGCAGCAATACATTGATTAGTATACCTAGTGACGAACTATAGTTTAAGGTTTGTCTCACATAAGGAGAAAACTGTGGACCCAAATCACTTCTTTATGAATTTTACACACAGGAAAATAGATTTCAACAATTTCTCGGATGCCAAGAGGGTGTGACCTAGATCTTGTATATGTTACCTGAGAATAGACACAGACAGCCATTTAACACATGACTTTCAGTCAATTTATACATATGAGAACTTAGCAAGTTTGTAGATGCTTAGAAAGCATGAATCACAAACAATATTTTCCCCACAAAATTTTCATAGCATAGATTCTTTTCACAACAAAAATTGCTTCTGATACAATCAGAGTCCCTCTTGAAGTACTGGGGTGTAAGTGAATTCCCACCCAAGATTGTGCCTCTACATTTACATGAAAAGTCTCTGCTAGGCCATTCCGTCAATATAGATGCTACCAGCAAAACGAACTGGTTGGATGATTTTAATATAGATCTTACCCAGGTACTTGGAAAATGTTGTCTGGCACAAGGTTGGGTGAATTCTAATGCTTGACTATGAATTTATTTAATATGTTTCACAGAATATAAAGGCCAAAAAACTTACCTTCCTCTTTTCTGCTTGATATTTTTTTTTCTTTTTATCCTCCTTGGAGGAGCAATTCCTTTAACATACAAAGAAGTTAATTTTCAGAGGGTGCTACTGAAGCGATGTGAAAAGCCATTTAATAGAAGAGAGACAGTTGTTCAGTCAAGTCGAAAGAAGCCCAGATTCTCACAATTGCATAAAGGACCATGGATGTTGCTATTTGTTAAAGCAAGTTGAATTAATAGTACTTAAATTACATATAAATGTGTGTTGTTTTGAACTGCTTATGTCAGTAATGTAAATCTAATGACATAAACATAATAATACCTTAACTGCTTTTATAACCAGTTTAGTGTATTTATCGCTCGTGGAACACAGCTAGTGTTATCTGCAACTCAACAGTAATTTTCAATCACAACCTCAAAATAGTTAACGCTAAAAGGAATCAAGGTGTAGGACATTTTATTACATACCCGCAGGCAATAGCTTTCTGTTAATGATCGCAACTGCCAACTTACTCTAGCACAGGAATTTTTCTCTTCATAAATTAAATGAAGAGAAGTGTGAGATAAATTCTAAGCGCATACACTGCTGGATATTCCAGTAACTCTCTTAGTCACATTTTTAATTTTTTTAAACTTCAGCTGTAATGTCTATCATTGAGAATCATCATTATCTTCACTTGAATTTTATTATCTGTACCACAAGTAGAAGTACCAAGAAGGCTGGCTTCAGTGATTTCCTGCTTTATCCTTGTCACATTATACAGTAAAAATTCTGCTCCTTTAAAGTCATTTGCTACAATGTTATCTGAAAAGATCAACTTTATGTAGACATGTTTGCATAGAGTAAATACATATATATATTGATTTGCTTTATTAGTATTTAAAGTGACATATGCTTAGACAGTTGGCATGTGTGAACTGTGAGAGGTGATGTCACAATCTAGTGAAGACTGGGATGGATTTTGTCTTGATTATTCTTTATTCAGTTGTTGTTTCTGCAAATGTTCAGTCGGTGTTATCACGATGTCACTGTTTGCCAGACAATGTGCTAGTTGTTGAGGAGAAAATAAAAATAAAAAAGAAGGGAGAAAGAAAGGAAATGAGGAGATAGATAGATATACACAATCAGAGAGTGAGCAAGCAGAGAAGAGAAGAAGGGGCAGAGAAGGGAGGGGAGAGATAGATAAATACAATCAGAAAAAGAGAAGAGGAGAGGAGAGGAGAGGAGAAGAGAGGAGAGGTATATGACTACTCAGGAATGATATCTAAGTTTGATTTCTGGTTCCATGCACACATGTTCTTATACTTGTACACACACACACCCCTCTGAAAATCATTCAGATGTTCTTTAAGTGTATCCTTGATAGTAAACTGGAGATCATGATGCTCTCATCGGTGACCCAAACACTGTGACTCTGCCACTCTTCTAAAGCACTATCATCAGCCATTTTCCTGACTTTTCTGTATGTCATGTTTGTTATGCGATCCCCTGTCCCCACTGTGATTAACCTCATTACATATATCTCAATGAGTCTGTACTGGATATAATATGTCAGGCATCTCCACTTCCAGGATCCGTTAGTATTTTACTTTGTGTTAGACCTTACTTCCTCAAATAATTTACATATGACATTTCTAAGAAAGTAGTCGATTTTCTCTGTCTCTTTTGTACTTACATGCATATTTAAGCTGTCTGTCTTCTTTGTACTATCAACTCTTGTGATTTCATACAAAGACATACACTAAAACACCTCACCCTGTTTTCAGAATATATTTATTATACTTATGAAAACAGTATAAACTATAATTGAGAATTTATAACAAAAAATCAGTTGTCATTCCTCTAGGATGCTTCTTCGCTTCTCTGTATCTCTGTTTCTGTACCTATGGTATGGAATCACAATGATTTCTACCTTTGTTTATAGAACACAAATAATGTTTTGTTTGTAGAACATATAATGATTTATGTGAAGATGATATATTTAGGTGTATCATATTTGGCATATGGCTAGTGATACAGAAGCAAATGTTAGTGATAATCTATGCCATAGTTAAATTTCTATTGCCATGACAAAATGCCATGATTAAGGAATTTTATAAAGGAAAGCATTTAATTTGGGATTCAGGTTTGCAGATGGATTAAGTCAATACCACAATGGTAGGGGCATAATAGCAGACACTAGAGAAGTAGCTGAGAACTTATAACTGATCCTCAGGCACAAAGGATGGCATAGGCTTTTGAAACCTCAAAGCTCAACACTAGGGTCAAACCTCATCTAACAAGGGCATAGCTCCTAATTCTTCCCAAACAGTACTGCCAACTGGGACCAAACATATGAGTCGATGGGAGCCCTTCTCATTCAAACCACCAGAGTGCTGCTGTAGTTGTTAGTGGGGATAATAAGGAGAAGGTGTCCTTTATTCTTACACAAAGAAGCTCAATGACGACCGTGAATTGTGTAAAATTTGGAGATTTCAAAATTTCAGCTTTCAGGTCTTCAGCCAAATACAGTGACATTTCATTTGTATTTTAATAAACAAAGCTTGCCTGACGATGAGATAGTAAAACAGGCCCACTGGTCAGTCTTACAGACCAGGCAGTGGTGACACACACCTTCACTCCCAATACCTGCACTAGTTTGCTAAAGAAAATAAGTCGTATTGGTGCATGCCTTTATCCCAGCCCTAGAGAGGAATATAAGACAGGAAGAGACAGTTCTCACACATAGTTTCATTCTGAGATTTCTAGAGGCAGGATTGCCATTTTAGACTGAGGTAGAGGTAAGAGCCAGTGACTCTGATTTGCTTTTCTGACCTTCAGGTTGAACCCCAATATCTGTCCCTGGGTTTTTATTAATCGTGATACACCCAGATTACCTACCTGTTTCCCAGGCTCTCTCTCCCTTTGCATCTCTAAATGCCCCGTGCTTGTGTCTCATGTCCCTTAGCTTTTTTCTTTCACACCTGTCTTCTTCCACATGCTCTCCAGATGATGGAGCCATCACTCGCAGTGGTCAAAGCAAAGCCATCACCAATTTCCCCACGTTCAAGACTGGCAACAATAATTCTGGAGACACATTAAATAGCAAACTGCAAAACCTTATCAGGAACAAAGATGCTTTAGGTTTTCCAATCATGGAGCAGATGACTACAGCTCAAAGGAAACATTGAAAAGGCACATTTATACCTGAGTGAGAATTCCACAGAGTACATTTGGCTTTCTCTAATTTGGGCAAGAGATATAGATGATCCCCAACAAGTTGATGCTTTTCCCACAGTAACCTCCAAACAGGGAAATCCAATCCCAATACAGTACTTGTGCACTTCTCCTCATCCCTCTGCCTCAATCAATAGCCTTTTGGTTTCTTCTCTTATTTGGTAGAGAAAGCTTCAATTAGCTGATTATCTGTCTTTAGCACATTTCTTTTGCTTCTTATAGTTGTTTGATTGTCTCCGCACAAAGAAAGCTAATAATCTATTTTTATCAAGGAAAGTGTTTTGTCTGCAGGAACCAGAGAGCATCGGAAATGAGCTGGGGCTCTGGCTCCGCTGGAAGAGAGCTTAGATGAAGACATGGTGGGCTATCACAGTATCCAGGGAATGCTTAAGAACTGGGTTTAAAAGCTGAAAGTAGCTGTGTATTCTATATGGAAATAGTTATTCAATCCCTATATTTTCAAGGAGATGTGCATTTTTTTATTCTTTGTGACAACTTTACATAAAACAAAAACACAAAACAAAACAAACAGCTACAGCTGCAACAGCCTAAGAAGGACTGGGAACTCTGTTCTGAGAATGGCACCTTTTTTTCACATTTAATTTTTTATTATTGCATTATAAATAGTATCATTCAAAATTTCCACCTCCTCCGCTCCTCCCATTTCCCTCCCGCTTCCCCACTCCCCCTCCCCTTTTCCCCTCCAGTCCTAACACCTTTTGTTCTTCCTACCAAACCATACTAAGCAGTGAAATCTTTATAAAACAAGGTAAAATCCAACATTTTGCAGATCTTTCTTTATTTAGTTTGTTACCTTTTTGACCTCTACCTGTTCAAGAGCACAAAGGAGGTCATTTGTGTCACTTCTCCAGAGTTCACTACCGAATATCTATCCCGCTAAGAGGCAGTTAGCATACAAATAAAGGAAAATTACTAATGAAATAGGAACAATTTTAATCTTTTTTTAAATTTTTTTCCCATATTCTTTTATTTTTTCCATTCAAACAAAAAGAATTTACATTTCCTCCCCTTCTCCCAGTCCCCTC
>PVIU01018704.1:0-38355 GCA_004026605.1 Ondatra zibethicus
TGAATGCACTCCTTCCTAGGCCAGGAGGGATGGGGGTGGGCCTTGGACTTCCAACAGGGCAGGGCACCATGCCCTCTTTCAAAGAAGAAGGGGGAGGGAGGAGGGGTGGGGAGGTAGTGGGAGGGGACTGGGAGAAGGGGAAGAAAGGTAAAAATTTTATTTCTTTAATTATGTTTTTGAATGGAAAAAATAAAACAAATCAATGTATGGAAAAAAAAGAAAAAAAAGAAAGAAAGATCTCAAATTACTGATCTTATATTGAACTACAGCAACTAGAGAAAGCAGAAAAATGAAATAAAAGTACAAGACAAGGATTATAAAACATAAGCAAATGGCATTTTTCCTAGCAATGTAAGATTGATTTACCATGTAGAAATAAATATATTTACTGGATCATATCAAGTGAAATGAGAACTATGTATGGAGAGAGAAAGGAAAAGATAGAAATTAAAGTGTGGTTATTAAAAACAAAAATTATTCACAGCAAAATTGCTACATAGCAAAATCTGTGTCTTAAAAATAATCCAAAACTGGATGGGCGGTGGTAGTGCACACCATTAATCCTAATACTCGTGATGCAGAGGCAGGTGGATCTCTGTGAGTTTGAAACCAATCTTGTCTACAAGAGCTAGTTTCAGGAAAGACTCCAAAACTACAGAGAAAGAGATCGTGTCTCAAAAAACCACACACCAAAAAAAATCCCAAACTGGGGGCTGTAGAGATAGCACAGTTGTTTAGGGTTCCTTTTGCTCTTGTAGAGAACCTGGCTTTGTTTCCCAGGAACCACGTGATAGCTCAGAGCCACCATAACTCCAGGACCTCTATGGACACTAAGTATGTACATAGTACACAGATATATATGCAGACAAAATACTCATACACATAAAATAAAATAAAGTCTTTTTGTTGATTTTATTGAGCTATACATTGTTCTCTGCTCCCCTCCCTGCCTCTCCCCTCCCCTTCTACCCTCTCCCATGGTCCCCATGCTCCCAATTTACTCAGGAGATCTTGTTTTCTACTTCCCATGTAGATTAGATCTGTGTAAGTCTCTCTTAGGGTCCTCATTGTTGTCTAGGTTCTCTGGAATTGTGATTTGTGAGCTGGTTTTCTTTGCCTTGTGTTTAAAACCACTTATGAGTGAGTACTTATGATAATTGTCTTTCTGGGTCTGGGTTATCTCACTCAAAATGATGTTTTCTAGCTCCATACATTTGCCTGCAAATTTCAAGATGTCATTTTTTTTCTGCTGTATATTACTCCATTGTGTAAATGTACCACATTTTCCTTATCCATTATTTGGTTGAGGGGCATTTAGGTTGTTTCCAGGTTCTGGCTATGACAAATAATGCTGGTATGAACATAGTTGAGTACATGTCCTTGTGGTACAATTGAGCATCCTTTATGTATATACCCAAAAGTGGTATTACTGGGTCTTGAGGAAGGATGTTTCCTAATTTTCTGAGAAATTGCCACACTGACATCCAAAGGGGTTGTACCAGCTTGCATTCCCACCAGCAATGCAGAAGTGTTCCCTTTTCTGCACAGCCTCTCCAGCATACGTTGTCATCAGTGTTTTTGATCTTGGCCATTCTTACAGGTGTAAGATGAAATCTCAGAGTTGTTTTGATTTGCATTTCTCTGATGACTAAGGATGTTGAGCATTTCTTTAAGTGTCTTTCAGCCATTTTAGATTCCTCTGTTGAGAGTTCTCTGTTTAGGTTTGTACTCCATTTTTTATTGGATTATAAAATAAAGTCTTTTTATAAAATCTAAAACTAGTAATTGAGTTTTATAGTTAGACTAGTGGTCTCATCAAGAGATCCACCTAGTAACCCATGAAGCCTGTGAATATGTGAATTTATGTGACAAGAGGGAGCTATAATTAAGGTAGGGATGTTAAGATAGAAATCTTTTCCTGAAACATCTAGATAATAAAGTATGATCATAAGAAAGTATAATCATAAGAGAGAAAGATCAAAAAATGCTAAACACCTAGATTTAGATGGAAAATATGGTTGAATCAAGTAATGCAGAAAGCCACTACAAACTAGAAGAGGACAAAAGTTTTTTTTTTTTTCCAATGGTTCCAGAAAGAATGCAGAGCCGATGACATTTTGATTTTAATCCACCAAGACTAATTTTGTACTTCTGGCTTCCAAATGATCCAGTCATAAATTTGTGTTATTTTAAGCTATTCAGCTTTTGGTAATTTGTTCCAGCAGCCATAGAAAACAAATGCAGAAAGTTTGCAGGAGATAAGATCAATGACTACAACCTAAGTGTACATCATCATAATGGCAAAACACCCACTTACAGTTGTTACAAGAGCTAAAAAGTACTTAAAGATGAAAATTTCCAGAATGGAAACATTTACAGCCAAAGGTCACAAAACACTGCTGAGAAAAATTTAAAACTAAAATACATAGATTCATTCTGTTTTTCAGCGAGAAAGGTCTATATGGACAAACTATTACTTTCCTCCTAATCATTCCAAAGGTTCAATGTAATCCAATAAAATTTTCACAAAAGAAATTTTTGTAGACAACCTAATGCTAAAATTAAAATGAAATGAAATTCACCTGGAAAACCATACTAACTGGATGCAAGAAATTAGATGTCACATGGTCACTCTGGAAAAAGGGTGCTTTAAAATATGGGGACCTACTTCCCATCAATTATAAGCTATAGCAGTGAGAGGGCTTGGTTTGGCAGTTTCTGCAGTGTTGTACTCTGCAGAGCTGGACTGAGACAGCAGTGACTCTTGTCTTATTTGCTGCTCCAGTGAAAATTTTCTAAAGTGGAAGCTCTGTGTTATAAATTTATTTTTGCCCTACCATAATTTACCCGTATCTCCACAAATGGAGAAATGTCTATAATTATATCAGGTTCACAAAAATGTTTTAAATGTTTATATATACTAGGGTTTGGGTCTTCACTATCACTCAAAGGTCCGTGTGTTACAAGCATTTTCCCCAGCATGAACCCATTAAACCACATGAAATCAAACCATATAACTTCAGAAAGATATCCACAGAAATTTCATAATAGTATTATTCATATTAGCACAAAACTAAAAATAACAAACAAAATTCACTAATATGTGGATTAATAAATAAAATGTATACTATCAACTAATACAGAATTAATGACCTATATATCCTACAATAATATAAAGAGACCAAGAGAATATTATGGTCATGAAAGAAGTCAGATGAAAAATATACAGACTAAACTATTCCATCTATATGGAACTCTGAAAGAGACAAATCAAGTTCATATTAACAGAAATCAGATTAAGAACTATATACACAGATGAAGCAATGAATGAGAAGACATAAAAAGAAAGGAGTATGCCCCCATCCTGAACTGAGTTTTATACACTTAACATTTTATATTATGTATGTGTCATTTTTCCATATTTATGACAAAATATCTGAGAGAAATCACATAAAAGAGGAAAGTTTTGAGCTAGAGATGGCTCAGTCATTAAAGGATAGACTTACAACCAAAAATTTGAGGAAAGATTTTTTTTCTGGCTCAGAGTTCTGAGGTTTTAATTCATGGCTAGCTGGCTCCTTCCCTTTGAACCTAAAACAAAGCAAAACATCTTGAAGAAGGAAGTGTGGCAGCAAAGGTCACTCACCTCACAACAGACAAGAAGCTGAAACAGGAAAAGTATAAAGGAATGCAGACCCCTTCAAAGTGACACTCCCAGTAACTTAATTTCTCCCATTAAGCCCTACCTCCTAAGAGCCTGATCTTGGTAACTATTTTTAAAATAAAAAGAAATGCATTTTCCCAGAGAAATCAAGGAAATATACAATGCATCAAACCGAGTTTTATTGATTACCACAAAGCAGTCAGTATTTGAAATTTTTCACATAAGTTAATTTATTTCTCACAACTATGAGCCTTTGCTCTTTCTGGCTGGATAACCTTTAACAATTTACTTAGCTTTGCTGAGGCCACGTTTCCATTTGGCCAATAGTGTAACGAAGAATTGAGCTGTTTAGTTTGAAATAAAAAAGACCAAGGTTTTTTGGGATCTAAGCAGCTTTGACGTTGTCTTGAGCGTGCTCAGTGACACATGGTCACTTTTCATTTATACAAAATTGTCCTGGCCACTATGTGGAAAGTGGAAATGGAGACTGGCTTGAAGATCGTTACAACTGTCTAGGTAAGGGCTAGTAAGATGTAGAGAAAGCACAGATAGTCAAAATAGAGGCTGCATATGGTGCAACAAATCCCTCTCATTGTTATGCATGAAGACCCAGAATATTCCAATGAGCATCGAGGAATTATACTCAGGTTCCAGGATCCCTCCTTGCAAGAGTTTTTCAAGGAGTCAGCCAGAAATGATGGAGTAGCAGAATGATCAGGAATGACAACCCTCCATCTGCAGGGCACTGCATTCCTCTCTGAGGCTTTCATCATAATCAATTGACTCTAAACGGCTGCCTAACCGTCTGTTCCTTTCCGGGCCACAGCTCTCAGTCTAAACGCGAAGAATCTACAGAGTTAAAGTCTATAACAGAGACAGGACAGTCAGGCACAGGTGCAAAGCAGGATGTTTGGTAGCCTTCGACTACAGTAAAGAGGAGAGAAACATAGCACCCTGAGTGCTCCAATGGACAGTGGGCCTTACAGTTTAATTCAGGATGAAATTTCCTATTGGAGAAAATGATAGATGGTCACTTCACCGAGTCTACAGCAGGAGCTAGGATCCTAAGTACGTCCTAGAACCTGAGGAATACTCCAACAAGCCTTGGTACTTCCTGTCCTTTCTGAATGAAATTCCCATCGCTGGACACTTGAAAGGCTCAACAGGTCCCCTGAAAAGGCTCTGATGCTAAAGTCAGTCTTTAATACTAAACATATATCTCTCTATTTTCACTCAGTGTTAACAAGGCTCCCACAGAAGCCTTACCAGGCTTGGATTTGCCCCCTCCACAGACACCACATTTCTTCTCCTTTAGGATTCTCCACCCTTTAATGGCTCTCCTTAGAGCTATCACCCATGGAAGGAAGGTTTTTTCTTGACAGTTCATTTTTTCCGTCCATTTTATTTATTGAAAATATTTGATACACTCAGAAAAATAAATGAATATGTTGGAGAATAATAGAGAAAGAAAGAGCAGTCAGCCAACTACCTAGAACTAGATCAATATCCTATAGATTATAGCAACTGTTCTTTTCAAAAAGAAAAACATGTGGCAAACCCTTTCATAATGAAAGCACTCAAATTGCAGTAAAGAGGAACTTGCTCAGCAGAATAAAGGGTTCTATGAACATGAACTACAACTAATACTGTTGATGCTGCCGAAACTGGAATTTCCCCCTAAGATCAGTGAAATTAATTATGTTTACACTATTAGGAAAACACTACTTCTGAAACCATTCATCAGCCTAGATGATTGAGCAATGCTTCCTCATTATTTCCTCCAACTAGCCTATAATAACTTTTACACTATTTATAGCTACATGAATTTGCCTAGAATAGACAATTCATAGAACTGAAATCTGATAATATTTATTCTTCCATGTTTTACTTATTTAATTTACATAGTGTTTCTAAATTTCATTCATATTTTAACAAATACCTGAACTTAGTTTTTATGGCTGAATACTGTTGTATTATATAATATCACATTTATTTATCCATTCATTTGATGACTGTTTATATTATTTTCATATTATGACTACTATAAATAATTATAGCTAGTTAACATTGGTGTATAATTATCTATTAGTCTCGCCTAGCATTGCCTCTGATATATGCTTTGGAATGGAATTATTTGATCATATACTAATTCTATGTCTTCCTTTTAAAAGAATTCACAAACCATTTTAGATATCATTGACTTATATACCCTGGCAGCAATTCTTCCACATTCTTACAAGTGCTTTTATCTCTTAAAAAAAAAATACAGGCATGCTAGTAGTTCTGAAGTGGTAACTCACTGAGGTTTGATTTGGATTCCCTTAATAATGTTGAGCATTTTTCTATGATAGTAGCATCTTATCTACTTTGGAAAAGATGTATATTCAAGTCCTTTGTCCAGTTTTTTGTTATTTTTTAAAACACTATATTTACTCAAATACTCCCTTTTAAACAATTTAATATATGAGTACTGTATTTCCATGCTCCCTATCCTCCCCCATTTCATCTCAAATTCAAGACCTTTTTTATTGAAATATATATGTAACCAATCAAGCCTGGTGTGGGAGGTCCTTCTGTATATGTGTAGCTTTTATTGGTTAATGAATAAAGAAACTGCTTTGGCCTATGATAGGGCAGAGTAGAGATAGGTGGGGAAAACTAAACTGAATGCTGAGAGAAAGAAGGAGGAGTCGCAGGAAGCCATGTAGCCACCACCAGAGAAAGACAAGCCAGAACCTTGCTGGAAAGCCACAGCCACGTAGCGATACACAGATTAATAGAAATGGGTTAACCAAAGATATAAGAGCTAGCTAGCAATACACTTATGTGATTGGCCAATCAGTGATTTAAATAATATAGTTTCTGTGTGGTTATTTCTTGGTTTGGGCAACTGGGAATAAACAAGTAGCCTCCACCAACACAAGCCCATTTAATATTGTCTATATGTACATGTGTTTAGGATTGTCCATTTGGAATTGAATAATCTATCAAAGGGCTCAGCCCTGAAGAAAATCAATTCTCCCTCCCTCCCTCAACAGCTACTGTAACTCTTTATCTATGGGTGGGACCTTTGCCCATTTGCAATACTTTTATCATTTTGCTGTTGAGTTGTAAAGGTATTTTGCATATTGAATTATTATCAGGTGTATTACTTAGAAATGTTTTCTATTGTTGTGTAGGGTATATTTGCTCTTTCATGGTAGCACATATAATACACAAAATTTTCTTTTGACTGTGATGAAGTCCAATTATGTCTTTTCCCAGCAGTATTGTTGTTGTTGTTGTTTGTACTTTTAATAGTATATCCAAGAAGTCATTAGCAAATGTGAGATCATGAAGATTTAGTTTTACATTTATTTCTAAAACTTGATGGCTCAACTCTTGTAGTTAGATCATTGACACATTTTCAATTAATTTGTATGCAAGGTATGATAAAAAGGAGTAAAATTTAATTTTTTTGTATACATAACCAAGCTACATCTAGTTCTTTTAGAGAGACTGTTTTCCCCAAAGGAACAGACTTGTAACTCTTGCTGAAAATAAATTAGCCATTAATAAGAAGCTTACTTATGGGTTAATTTTATTTCATGTATATTGTTAATTATAGCATAGCATTTTGATTACTGACCCTACGATAGGTTTTGAAATCAGAGATGTTTGAGTTTTACTGTTTAAAGCCCCTTGCAATTCCATATAAAGCTGAAGGATAACTTTTCTATTTCATCAGATCATACTATTCAAAGTTTAATGTAGTCCTCACTAGTGTCATCCTCAATGGAGATAGTTTCACTCCCACCTTTTAAATGTAGGTGTCTTTTATTTCTCTTTTCTTTTGTAGTTTCTCTGACTACTTGCTGTGGAATAATCCTCCTGGATGCTATGTAAATTACCCTGAGATTGGTTTAATAAAGTAGCTGACTAGCCAATATCTGGACAGGATAAGATTAGGCAGGAAAACCAGACTAAAGACACTGAGAAGAAGAAGGGTAGAATCAGAGGATTTGCCAGCAAGACACTGAGTGGAAACAGGAGATGCAAGAAGAAAGAGAGATAATGACACATGGCAGAATTTAGATTAATAGAAATGGTTTAATTTAAATTGTAAGAGCTACTTAGTAAGAAGCCTGAGCTATTGGCCAAGCATTTGTAATTCTTGTTAAGTCTCAGTGTCAGTTATTTGGGAGCTGGCTGGTGCAAAAGAAAAGTCTGCCTACATGTGAAACTTGAAACAAAGAAAGTACTATTTTATAAAAAGAAAAGTGGAGATATCAAGTTAGTAGTGAGACATATAAACTAAGTTTTTGGCAAAGGCAGGAGAATTTACTGCAAGATACAAGACTGGACAAGATCCATCAAGAGGTAAAGTATAGAAAATGGGATAGAAGGGGGAGGAAAGCAAGGGAGAAGAGGAGAAAGAAACAGAGATGAGAGCAGATACACTGAGTCATACATTGCTCAAAAGATAATCTGATGCTATAGCAACAGGATCTAAGAAGAAAGAGACAATGAGTTAGAAGGAAAATCAAGAAAGTGAATTATCAGATAATTACAATGAAATAAAGTTACCACATCTTGTTAATTCTACCTTATACACAAATCTTGAATTTGCCAACTTTTGTCCATCTTCATCTGTGATAGCATAGCTCAGACATGTTGCTTGCCTATACTGCCATAAATTGACATTCTCCACAAACTTTCCTCAAATCAACTGAACTATTGCTTGTCTAGAGTGTCATGTTGAAGCACAGATTTTATAATGGCATTTTTTTCTTTTATATTTTTACTGACTCCTCAAAGGAGTTTGGTTCTTCCTTATGTAATTTAGAACACACAACTTTCTCTATACAGAATTCTCTCTCCTGCCTTTCACCTCACCTTTCTCATCTATGAATGTTAGATCATCCCTGGTCCTTTCCTCCATGTTCCCCAGCCCACTGGTTTGCTTTTATCATAATACGTGTCACACTCTATGGCTATACCTATTTATGTCTCTCTGCCCTTCACAAGATTGTGTGGTCTGTGTAATAAAGAACTTTTATGTATTTTGTTTTATAGTCTTTCTAAGTCAAAATATACCATTTGCAATAACGAATTTTTAAAAATATTTAGAAATTTATGAATCAATAAAAATCTTGGTCTATTTGCACAATGGAATATTATTTGGCCATTAAAAAGAACTAACTGCTGATATACATTTCAAAAATTATTTTCAAAAATTATTCTGGAAGAAAAAGAGATGCAGATGTTCAGCATATGTAAATGATTGAAGTGCTGAAATGTCACTTTTTTCTCTTCTTTTCCTAGCTGGGTGCTGTCCTCATCTAAGTTGTTTCACTTCCCTCTTACTCTCTGAAAAAGAAATAGAGAAAACAGAGAATAAAGAAAAAGAGAAAATAGTAAATGTTCAACTTCTCTTCCAGAAGGCTTGCTTAGTTTTCCAGCAGACATAGGTTTCTTATATCTTTGAGATGGAAGCAGAGTGTTAACCCAGAGCACAACCACTGTTACTAAGTCTTGAGAGACAGCATGACCAACTGACCAGTCAGGTCAGGAAGAGAGGTGGGAACTAATATGTGCTTAAATAGTTGGACCACTCTCCTACAAAACCTAAACCTGGCACTTTAAAAAACATGGGGTTATATAACTCCAAAGATATAGAGGGCTCACTTGAGCATTGCAAAAGGCAGCATGTTCTAGCATAAGTGGAACACAGTGTCATTGTAGAGTCCATGTCCTCAGGGAGCCACAGCTGTGAAGTCAGCATGACTACCTAAAAATGAGATAATCTGATCCACCTTTCTTCACTGAGCCATGAGGAAATAGCCTGTGGCAGAGAGTTGAGTGTACCCAAGGTTAGCCTGAAAGAAAATCAGGTCCAGTACAAGCCACAGCAAGGCTGGCAAGGTCACTCTGACCTTGCACTAATGGGATACTGCTTTTATTCTAGGAGAAGGTTAAAGATTGTTTTGTATAGAGATTACATTTAGACAGATTGGTATTCACTAAATGAGTTTCTGAATTTTGTCTCTGAATTTTGAAGCTTCTTGAGTCATCCACATTAAAACAACGTAATTCAACTGTAAGTTTCAATTGGTAGACATGTTCATTGTTATCCACTCAAAAGCTCCAAAAATCTAGGTCATCTTTGAACAAAATTATATTGGTGCTGATGATGCTAACACTTCAAGAGATTTTCAAGCATCCTGTGAATCACATCTTAAATTCTCATCGTAACCCTAAGTGACATAGTTAGGATCAGAGAAATGCTTTTCCATGGTCCTCAAATAATCACTGCCATAATTGGACCTTAGAGTACATTATCCCAAAGTCACAGAAACTCATTCCTTCCCTCCTCTATCTGATAGTTCTTCCAGTTCTCCATCACATTTTCCCCACCTTTAACAGAAGTAGAGAAGCCCTTCATCTCCTCATAGCCCACATCTGACAAGCTTCCACATAGCACCCAATGGCTGAGGCCTGAATTTGAAGAAGACATATTCTTTCTACCTATATGAGACTTGCATTGCAGTTTTTAATTGGAAAACAGTACATGTTACTTAGCTAAGCAGTGAAGGTCTCAGGCTTGAGAAGCCATTAGTAGACAAAAAATTATTTTAGTAGAAAATTATTTTAAGGTGTGTTACTTTTGTTTACGCTGCATTTGCTTAACTCTGTGAAACTGTGATTCTTTGCCTGTCTAAAACACTTGATAGTCTAATAAAGAGCTGAATAGCCAATAATGAGGCAGAAGAAAGGATAGGTGGGGCTGGTAGGCAGAGAGTATAAATAGGAGGAGAAATCTGGGAAGAGAGAAGGAGGAACAAAGCAGAACAAAGAGAGGAAGACACCAGGGGCCAGCCACTCAGCTAGTCATGGAGGAAGAGTGGAAGTAAGATATAAGAAAGATAAAAGCCCAGAGGACAAAGATAGATGGGATAACTTAAGTAAAGCTGTCAAGAAACAAGCCAAGCTAAGACTGGGCATTCCTAACTAAGAATAAGCCTCTGTGTGTCACTTTCGGGGGGAGCTGGGACCTGAAAAAAAAACAAAAGAGCAAAAACATTCCACAATAGACTCAGGCCAGATCCAGATCCGATGAAATCTGTCAAAGTGCTGACAAATTCTTACCATCAACCCACAGCAAAATAATATGGCCTCTACAGCTCTGTAATTCCTGCTCCTCAGAGTGTGGCACACCCTACCTTCTCTCTGAGCAGAGCTGCAGAGGATGGGAAGCATGACTTGGAGGACTCACATAAGAGTTAAGCCAGAGGCACAGCCTACTTGGATTCTCCCATCCTTATCTGATGCCCCACCTACTTCTCTATACACAGGCAGCTCAAATACACCCCAAAGGCCACCACATAGGAGGCCTAATTTGTTATTCATCCCTATTTGTGTCCAGCAACTCAGGACCTTTGAGGAAGTTCTAACTCTGTGTGTTTGTAACCTGTGGTCTTTCATGCCATGCTCATGTACATATTCCCAGAATGTACCTTGGAATTCCTTGTTAGTCTGGGAGAGGCTTGAGACCTACAGATTACTAATCACAGTATCAAAGTACTCAGCACTGGGTCTGGCATGAAGTAAAAGCCCAATAAATGTTCATTGAATTAAATGCTTTGAATAGCATTTGGGGACTGGCACACATCCCCTGCTCTCCACAGGCCCACTGAGTTTTGGCTCAGAATGAAAGGAAACATTTGCTCTTCCTGTGTTGGCTACTGCCTGCTGCCATTTCATGGACTGAAGTCCCCAGCATGCAGATAAGCTGTCTATTCCCTCAGTTTTGGGTCCCAGACTCCACCTGCCCATCACAATTTTCCTAATCCAAATAAGAGTGGTTCTTCAAGTGGGTTTAGTTCAAATTCCCAGAGAAATCTGCCACTTAAGAATGTGATCTCTAAGTAGAGAAGAATTAGACAAGTGAGAGAAAAGGGAAATAGTGTAAAGGAAGAGAGGTAGGGGCCAAAGCATTATATGGCAGAGTCCTTAGCCCCAAGAAGTTTCAGTTTGATTTAACTGAAGAATTATTTTTCTTGAATGAGGGAGCTAAAAGGATAAGACAGATGAAAGTGCAATAAGAAATTCAGCATGTGGCCTGCTTGGGTTTCTCCTTTCTTTTCCCCACCCATAGCAGCACTGTGTGAAAGAGGTCAAGATGGGATTCAGTTTCAGAGGTGGATTGGCACCTCCTCTCAATCATATCCATAGACAGAGTCAATACATTGTAGTCCTGATTTGAGTTCTACCTCTGTTCTGAGGAGAGGTAGCCTCTCCACATCCTATTAATCTCCTTACAGGGGAATTGTTTATCCACATGCCCAGTATGAGTTTCTTGGATGAAGCAGTCATGAAACAGCCCTCCACTGCTCAGAGACCTGAGAAATATGACATTTATTAAAAAAAACTTTTCATAACAAAAGAGACAGGTTGGCTTCTAGCAGCAGAACTCTACTTCCTCCAAAGAAGACAGAAGACAAATGGACACAGAACAACGTCCATCCGCAATTCACTGTAACTGCCAAGTGCTAAACGTTGGGCAAAACTGCCATTCATCTAAACTGAAGATCTCCTGATGTGGACAGAATCGCTGGAATCACAGCCTAGCTGCTCAGGTCAAGGTAGGCCTGTCTTCCTACAGATTTCTTAGCCCACAGGATCTTCTGGAGCCTGGCAGGCCCTGTGCTAAACAGCAAAGGGCAAATGCGACCTTCAACGACCATGGAGGATCCTAAAGAGTAGTGGCTCTGGGTGCCAACCAAGTAAGTTCTCTGTCATTTTTTTAATCAGTAATTCAAGTAAAATTTTATCCTTCTCAAAGATCTCTGATGTAGTTTGATAGCTGAGAGGTTTTGTCAGTTTAAAAGGACAGCCTCATCAAATAAGTTTCAAAAAACTTCAGTTTTCACAAACCCAAAGAATTCTTGTGAGTTCCAGGGAGCTGAATTGTAGGATCAACCTTAAAACAGGTAAGATACATCTCCCTCAATCCCCCGGTCCTAAAATCAAATTTTTCTCTTATGCTGCCTTCCATAGTCTTAAAAATACTTTTCATTGTACAAAAATATCTGTCACAGTCATTCTAACATAAATATGCTACTGTTTATACAATGTATATGTCTAAAACTTCTGTTTTCACAAACCCAAAGAATTCTTGTGAGTTCCAGGAAGCCGAATTGAAGGATCCACCTTAAAACAGGTCAGATACCTCCCCCTCAATCCCCTGGTCCTAAATTTTTTTTTCCTTAATTTAACTTTGTTCTTTGTTCTGCCAATACTTTAAACAGGTATAAGAGTCACCAGACATTTCCATACCACAAACACTGGACAGGAGCAAAGAGACTAGCTATGCCAGGATGTGGCCAGTACCCAGCCTTCTCAGGTTCCCTCCCCAAAGACGACGCCCACAAATAAGCTGGAAGCAGTCTTGTGAATCTGCCACCCCAATTCCTTCAAACTGTGGTGCCTAATCCCCCCACTTTTTATTATAAAAAAAGACCTGGGAATGTAATGTTCTGTCCTAACGCTTTAAGAGACAAGCCACACCCACTCCCTTCTAGCTTCCAGCCTCAGACCCCCACTCTCTCTCTCTCTGGTCCACAAATATATACAGTGATGTTTTGACATTTTAAGTATTTTATATTTTAATACTCATACATGCCTTCTACATATAAAAAAATTCACTTCTTTCCAAATTATGAACATCACCTCTCTACTTCAGTTACATCTTCACCAGCTTTCTGATTTTGATGATCACCTTCAGTGCCTAAGCTTGACTATCCTTGAACTTGCCCTATAGACCAGTCTGGCCTCAAACTCAGAGATCCACCCAGCCTCTGCCTACTGAGTAGTGCTGTGATTAAAGGCATGTACCACCACACCTGGCTCTAAACTTTTCTTTAATCCCTTTTCACAAGTTGGAAACTCTGCTAGGTGGGATCTTGCCCTGAGGTCACTACTACCTTTATTCCATTTCTTAATCCATTTATGTCTGTGAACATAGAATTTAGCTCCATTACACTTTCTAGTATATTTTTTCTCCTCAAATATTTTCTTACTCCTTTTCATTACAGATCTTCATCAGAGTTAACACTAATGATGACACAACAGAGTCTATACTAAGCTGTTTGAGATTTCCTCTGACAATGGAATTAATCCAAAATTCTTCACTTTAGCCTCAGACAGACTCTTTAGTCAAGGGCCAAAAATCCTTCACCACATCCTTTACCAAAATATCAGAATGATCTCTAGGTTGCATAATACATATTAGTGTTCTCCTCTGTAACCTCTTGAACAAGGCCCTTACAATTCACCAAATCACAAAGCACCACTGCCTTCTGTGTTCCCACTAGTATGGCCCATTATGCAGTGCTTAAAGCATTCCACTGTTTTCCTAACCCAAATGCCAAAGTATTAATACCTCCAAACAAAAACATAATCAGGCCTATCACAGCAATACCTCAGTACTGGTACCAACTTCTATCTTAGGGTTTATAGTGAAGAGATACCATGAACATGACAATTTTATAAAGGAATACATTCAGTTGGGATGGCTCTCTTACAGTTCAGAGGTTCAGTCCATTATCATCATGGAGGGACATGGCAGTTTGCAGGCAGACATAATGCGAGAAAAGTAGCTGAGAGTCCTACATCTTAGCTAACAGGCAACAGGAAGTAGACTGTGACATTGGGAGTAGCTTGAGCATAGGAAACCTCAAAGCCCACACCCACCATGATGACACAACTTCTTCCAACAAGACTATAACTACTCCAACAAGGGCATATTCCCTAATAGTACCACTCCCTTTGGGGGTCATTCTCTTTCAAACCACCACCATCTTCTTTCTGAAATTGAAATAATTATCAATTTTTCTACAACTTCACATAGAAGAAATCATAGACTACTTTTTTGCACTTATCCTGTTGCTGGAAATAATAAGTGTTTCTAGAGTTAGGCTTTTGTGAATAAAATTACTATAAGATTTCATATGGGCATATATTTGATATCTCTGTGGCAAAATATAATTACAATTAAAATTACCGTCTAGTGTGGTGAGTGTGCTAAACATTCAAAGAATAGTGCAGCTGTTCAAGTACAGAGCATGAACATTTTACTTGGTCCACAAATATTCTTCTTACGTAAAGTGATGTTTCGACAATTTTAAGTATTTTATATTTTAATACTCATACATACCATCTACATATAAAGAATTTTACTTCTTTCTAAAATATGCTACCTTTTCCTATCGTCTATGTGTAAGTGTGCATTCATTTTGCTTGGTTGTCTCTAATTCAATGTGATTGTAGAAAGGGAATATGCTTTGCATCAGTTTTTTTATTGTCAGAAATTATTTCCTTAAATATACATTGCTATTCCTTTTGTCTGTGATTCACATTAGATGTCATTTAGAATTTTTAATTTTAATCTATGTAACAATTAAATCTTTCCTCAGGGACCATGCTTCAACAAGTATACCACTTACCAGGATAGGGACATGAGGATTAGAAAAATATTAAGTAGGAGAAACAGAGATAAGAAAGAATCACTAAGACATAGGATAGTAATAGAAGGGCAACTCAGTAAATACTGAATGCTGAATTCATCCGTGCTTATTTTCCATTCACATTTATACCCCAATACAAAAAGGGGAATAAGACAAAACACTGATTTAACATGATACAAAGGACAACTAGAACAGTTACTTGCTTCAATACTTTGAGTCATTAAACCACTAATCCATGAGAAAAGCATTCTGTTGTTTAGGTAGTGAACCCACCCTAGACCAAGTATCCTGAAGGCAACAACTCCCAAGGTCAAACCTCATGTTTCAGAAGAAGGAGCAGAAGTATGCTTGAATATCCTGACCATTGGTCAGGGTGAAGTGGATCTACCTGTATGGGTCATCTTAATGTCAAAAAGATCAAGTAACCACACCCTCAGTCAGGATATATAGCTACACTTGTCAACAACTTTGAACAAGCTGGAACTCTCTGAACTTTAGACAAGGTGGAAATAGGCTCACATTTTTGGGCCTCCACACTCTTTCCTATGTCCTATGCTCATTATGCCAACTTAATTCTGTATAATAGCCTCAGATCCTCAGTTAAGTGTGTAATTTACTTGTCCTATGTTCAAATGGTCATTCAAATAAAGATAAATTTTATTTTCCAACTTTTAAAACATTATTCATTTTATACACTTTTAAAATATTCTTTATTTGTTTTAAAGAAATGAAATATTTTATATTCAAAAATAATTTAAAAATTCAGTCATGAACCTGCAGAGTTGGTTTGGTGGTTAAGAGCACTGACACTCTTTCAATTTCAAGCACCCACATGGCAGTTTACAACTATCTATAACGCCAGCCCCAAGGGATCTAATACTCTCTTCTGGCTTTCACAGGCACTTCATACATGGTACACAGACAAAATAGGCAAAATAGATATAAATTAAAACTAAAAGTAAGTAAAATTTCAATTGTGGTCACACATGGATAAAACACAAAGAGGTGCAAACCTGCCCTCCCAGCACTCAGGGGTTGAGGTAAGAGGATTGAGAATTTTAAAGAAGCTTGGGATGCTTTTAGTGACTTACCTCAGAAAATAGTCATTTGGCTATAACTCATGACCATATCTTTCTTTGTCCTATGGCTTACATTAAAAGCATTCAATATTTCATAATATCTATGATACTAAACATAAATTTTTACATCTTTCCCTTAGATTGAGCATGTCTTTATGGATATCAGCTTGCTGTTATGTTTTTTCCTTTTATTGAAAATAGATTTTTTTTCCTCACATGATATATCCTGATTATGTTTTCCTCTCTCTCTACACCTCCCAGTTACTACTTCACTATCCAGATCCATCCCTTTCTGTCTCTCATTAGAAAACAAACAGACTTCTAAGGGACAATAATAAAATAAAAATACAATACAGTAAAACAAAAACTGACACAAACAGAAATAGAATAGAAAAAAATCAAACAGAAGGAAAAGAGTCCAAGAAAAGGCACAAGAAGCCGAATTCAACTAGAATCCAAAATAGATACACAGAGGACCTGATGAAGATGTGTGCTGGCCCTGTGCAAGTTATGTCAGTCTCTGCAACTTCATATGAGGTTTGATCATGTTGAGTTAGAGGACCTTGTTTACTTGGTGTCCTCCATCTCCTTTCACTCCTAAAATACTCTGTCTACTCTTCTTTAGGATTCCCTGAACCTAGAGGAAAGAGAATTGATGGAGACATCCCATTTATGGGTGAGTGTTCCAAGGTCTCTTCACTCTCTTCATAATGTCTGGCTGTGGGTTTCTGTATTTGTTTTCATCTGTCACAGGAGAAAGCTTCTCTGATGATGACTGAGCAAGGCACTCATCTATGAATATAACAGAATGAATATCATTAGGAGTCATTTTATTGCTACTAACCACCACCCCCTTTAAAATTTAGAAGAGTATTATTTGGTTTCACCCTAAGCCTCTGGGCTACCTAGTCTCAGGCTCTTGGTGATCCAAGTAGTATTGGGTATTGGTCCCATCCCATGGAGTGGGCCTTAAGTCTAATCAGATATTGGCTGGCTCTCCCACAAGATTTGTGCCACCATTGTGCTAGTGTATCTTGCATGCAGGACACCATTATTGAGCAAAAGATTTTTGGCTGACTTGGTGACTGCACTGTTCTTTTGGTAGCCTGCAGAGTACCTTCCTGTACCAAAGACACTAGAACATATGGGTTAAGGCTCTATGTAGGTACTAATTCAATTCCTTCAATGAATTATGTGGGCATTGTCTTCATAAACACAGCTTTGCTGTTAGTTTATGGAGAGCAACCTACAGTCTTGGCAAAACATCCTGGGCTGTTTGTGGGTTCCCATGGGACCCCTTTGGCCAACATCTAAGTAAGATGTAATCAACCACTTTACATACATGCAGGCAAAATACATATAAAATAAGAGTCAATAAAATAAATAAAATTTTATGTTTTTTAACATCAAGGGCCATTATTGAAAGTTGTCAAATAGTTTTTTTGTGTCTATTGAAATGTTAATTTGATTGTCTACTATTCATATTTTGAATTATGCTGATTATTTTCAAATGCTAAACATATCTTACATCATAAGATAATCCATACTTATCACATAATATCATAATGTGCATTTGTACATTCATATGCATTTTAACAAATTTAGTACATTAAAATTCATTTTAATAAGGAGTACTGTTCCCTGATTTTTGTCATGTCCTTTGTCAATATTATAATGTAAAAGCTATGTTGTCTTTTTATAATGGTATGGTTTTGTTCTATCTTCGTTTGTATTTAGAGAAATTTGTATAAGACAGGTGTCATTTCTTACTTAAATGATTGAGAGTATTTAACAGTGGAACCATCTGGGTCTGGGATTTTCTTTGCATATAGGCCTTTGAAGTTAATTAATTTTGATTCATGTACAGCTATGCAGATGTAATATTTCACTATGCATTAGTTTCAATAAGCTTTATTCTTCCATTATTTTGTCTATTTCCTATCATTTTTGTTGTTCATTGTTTGTTTGTTTGTTTTGATTATGAGACAGAGTCTAACACTGTAGCCCAAGTTGGCCTAGTACTCTTTCTGTAGCCCAGGCTAATCTCAAACTTGCAGTGATTCTTTTGTCTCAGCTCCCTGCCTGCTTCAGCAGTAGGCTCTTGTTGCTGTTATCATTATTTTATCTCTGTGTGTCTTTTCTTGTCTATCTCTGTCTGTCATTCTGTCTCTCTTTCTCTGTCTATCTCTCAAGTATTTTTGTATAAGTTTTACTTTATTTTCTGTAGGTTTCTACAACAAAATTTTAGATATTATTTTTCCTACTTTTAATTTTATTTTTGGCAATAGAAATAGAGGCTGTTTATTAAGCAAGAGAATGGCACTCCCTAGAATGGAAATGGGTTAGAGAACTATGAAAGTACCAAGACTAAAAGGCCTCTTTTCATTTCTAAGCATAGTTTTATTTTAATTAATTATGTTTTGATATCTTGCATTCATTATCATTCAGAACTTAAAATCAATTCTAATTCCCTTTTGACTTCAATGGAATTGTTTCCTAATAGTCTACTAATTGGTAAGATGCAACTGTTAAAAAATAGTAATTTTCAAGGAAGGAAAAATAGAATAATGTTAAAAAGGGATAAAGGGGAAACTAGAATGAAAAGATTTTATGGGGGATTGGAAATATAGAATAAAGGAGGGAATGTAAGGATGGCCTTTTGAAAGGCCATATGGACACCTAATACTGTATATTAGATTATACATATAATGAGACAATAACACAACCAAACATTATAGGCTACCAAATAAATACCCCAGTATCGGAAATGAATTACACCTTTGAGTTTTTGGCCAAAGGGGTCCCTTAGACACCCTTCCAAATACTATTTGTTACTCTCCACAATTTAATGGTATAATTGTATTGCTGAAGATGTCATATATGTTATTGAATATGGAGAAATTGTGCTATTGCTGAATTAAAAGCTTCATCCCTACTGATTAGTATTCATCCTGCTGGAAGGTACTATATACACTACTAGAAGAGAAAAAAAACAATAATTAATCTATTACAGCATGAGCTATGCAAGCTACAGTAGTGCCCTGTCTGCAAGATATACCTACTGGTGCAATACTGGAACAACATTATGGAAATAGCCAACCATTTTTGAATTGGATTTAAAGCCTGCTTTGTGAGATGCACCCATACCTGACACTTAGTAGTGAAGCAAGTACCTGAGACTAGATAGGTCATAGGCTTTAGGGGAAAACATACAACTATTATTCATGCTAATCCTCAAAAATTATAACCACATGAATGTAACCAGTGAAAAGTGCTCCTCATATGACCTTATGTATAACCAAGGCCAAATGCTCCTTTGCTTCCCCTACAGCTGCCAAATAACATGACAATTCTTCTGAAACTGGCTCTTATCCCATCTGGGATCAAGCCTTGTACTTATATATGGTTATTAATGGCTTTCTCATGTTTCATAATGTTATTATCTTCCAGCTTCAACGTTTTCTCTTAGCTCTTAGATCCAGAGCCAGAGACAAGGTCATTCTTTCTTGTACCATATATGTAATCATATAGCTCATACATCTTTCAGAGTTCTGGCCTTTCTTCCCATTCTTTCCAAAGAAATATGTGTAATACTTTTAAACTTCACTGTTTGAGACATCACAGTAACTTGAAAGTCATATAATAATGTGTAAACCATGTGTTCCCTTCCACCAAGTAGCCTGAATTCAACATGCAGTTTCATTACCAAAAAAAAAAGTGTGACCACAGACAATTTACTTACCTTTTATGACCTTTAGTTAACTCATATATAAAATGGTAATAAAATGGTGTCTAAATAAAGTCATAGTTGGCATACACTAATTAAAACATCTAACTGCAAAATAAGTACATATAGAGCAAGAATATATTGTTATTAAAATTATTGAGGCATAAGGGTCCCTTCTGTCTTCAGAGCTTACAGTTCTCATCACCCAGGCCAATGTTATTCTAGGTGTGATCCAAAGGTAGTTGTAGAATGATTAATAAAATGCAGAGACAAATATTGTGGTTCAACCTGAAGACCAGCCAGTGGCTATAATATCTACCTAGACTGAAATGGCAGTCCTGAATCTCAGAATGAGTCTGTGCCTGAAACCTATCTCCTCCCATCTTATATTCCTCCCTAGTGCTGGGATTAAAGGCATTCACCACTACTGCCCAGTTTCTGTGGCAAATTAGTGTAACTACTGGTAACTACTGGGATTAAAGTTGTGTGTATCTGTATGACTGATTAGTGTGGCTGTTTTACTTTCTGATTTCCAGGCAAGCTTTATTTATTAAAATACAAATGAAATGTCACAACAGATAGTTACCCATCCTTGATGGGATAAAGATTTTTGCCAGGGTACAAACCAAATTAGTACTAAGCATATTATTTAATACATCTGCCATATATTTCTAGCAAGACTCTCTCCATGGAGGACTTAGTGCTTCGATTTACATTTTGCTCATGTGTTGAAGGCTTTGTCCTCGGCTGAGGGTAC
The DNA here is from genome assembly GCA_004026605.1 of Ondatra zibethicus. Classification (NCBI taxonomy): domain Eukaryota; kingdom Metazoa; phylum Chordata; class Mammalia; order Rodentia; family Cricetidae; genus Ondatra; species Ondatra zibethicus. Next base: position 20,735 of record PVIU01018704.1, read on the forward strand.
TATTATGGACGGCACTGGAAACTTCAATTGTTGGGTCCTCAGTGGATGATGTAAGTGACTGGGGGATATGTTCTTGGAAGTTATATCTGGTCCCTGGCTCCTTCTAATCTGTTCTCTGTTTCCTAGCTGCCATGAGTCATGCAGCAATATCATGACATGATATTGCTGTTGATGTTGTCACCACAGCAATAGACCACAGCAATCAAGTTAGGTAACACTTGACTAATCTCAGAAATTGCGAACTCAAGCAAAATTTGCTTCTTTTGAACTGTTTCTTTCAGTTGTTTGTCACAGCGGTAGAAATTCCAGCAATTGGGACTTTAGCAACACTTCTTTTGAGGACTTGTGACCTCCCTGATATATTCAGGGAGTAGAAATGACTGGGTGTGAAGGCAGATACCCTGATGTTAGGTCTAACTTTGCCAATGGCATGCTAGGTGATCAAAGATAGGCCATGTGAACTCTAAACCTTGTTTTCTCAGCCATCTTTTCATCCCTTCCTTATCAATTTTATGTAATGTAGATAGCTGCAACAGTGTCAGGAAGGACTTTCTGACATTATCTGGGAGAGTAAGCCAACACAGCCCTTAGGAGCACACAAACTAGATTGTTTCCCAATGCTGCAGACAGAGCTTGGCAGAAAAGTTAAGGAGAGAAGTAGGCTCTTAGCTTCCTGATACTAAAAACCAAGCCTATGACTTCCAGACTCAGATTAAAAAAGAGGTAACTAAAGGCAACCACAGTCATCACTCATTCTCTTCCAAATGATGTGTTGTGTTTGAGCAAAGTGCTTTCCATTTAAAGGGCACTGTCTAATTTAAGGGTTGGCAATGACATTGACCATTACATTACTTTAAATTGCCCAAACATACAAACATTATTGGTGCAAGCCTAGAGTGGAAATAAAATAGTATATTCAGCTGTGTAGCTAATAGGAAGGACATTGAGGCTCAAGGAAGCAAGTGCATGCCCACAGGCAATCAGCCAATCCAAGGACGCGTTGTGTCCATACTCTCACCAGAACACTAATGTAGTCCTTCTCGGAATCAGTAATAGTCCAGCACTAATGGCTCCAAAAAGGGCTGTATTGTTTCCCTAATCATTAATTCCCAGAAAAAGGACTACACTGAACTCATTACTGCTTTAAGATACTCCTTAGACAAAATGTACAAGTTAACCTCCTCAGAGAAAGACAGCAATCTGATGATATGAACTCTGTCCTTACCTTCTCTACCCCAGAAGCCCCTTCTGTGGCAGCAACTGTTAATTCTTTGCCAGGAATCAGCTTAGATCCACTTGATGACATCGCTGTCTGCACTTACAGATTTATTGCTGCCCACTTGCTTATGGATTCTGCTAGATGACAGGAAAGCAGACAAAGCCCATAGAGGAAAGATAAAAACGTACAAGGGTGAGATAAAAAATGAGAAGAGAGCAGGGTAAAAAAGGAGATGTGGAAAGGAGAAGGGAATGATTTCTAAAGACAAAAAAAAAAAGCAAAAAAATGGTGGTGGGTTACAAATAGTGTGTCTGGCTCCATCAAGGAAGTTCTAAAATATACAATATCATTTGTCCTTATGAAAACATCATTATTAGACCCATTTGAGAGATTGAAAGGGGGCATATGAACTACACATGTAACATGGCTAGTAAGCACCATCTTCATTATTAGAATGTAAATCCCTGACCTCAATGAAATCCAAGGCTCTCTCCCACAGACCACGTCTGTCAATATTTCCCCTAGAGTATTCATGAACTCGTCAAAATGAAACAGCACAGTGAAATGATAATTATAGCTCTCATTGTGTAAGTGCCTCCCCATTCTGAGCCAAAACCATTTACAAGCAGGGTCTCAGGGTCCTTTCTCAGGTCTTCCTTTGAAACCTGAGAGGTGTCACCAGTGGAATAGCCTCCAAAAACCTTATCTTACATCTTCATATTGGAAAGGGTCTCCTTGCTTGTATCTCAAGTTATTTTCTCCATTTCTGGAGATCCTTAGGCAGTAGAAGAAAGGATTCAGTAAAGATGGAACCATAAATAGATGGCTACAGAAAAAAAAAAAAACCCATCAAGATGGACCCTGGAAAAGCATAGTTTTGTTTTGATTTAAGGAGCTAGGCTGTTTATATAAACCCTCACAACATACATGGCTTTCTTGGTTGGTTATAGAGACTGCCTCTCCTAGCAAACTGTGACCTTCAGGAATACAAGGACTCTCCCTTCTATTTTTTGAGACTGCAACATCCAGCACAGGCACATCACATCAGTACTCCATACACATGCTTGACCAAAAATACGGCAAACAAACTAGATAGTTCCATTCCTTTTATAGCTGCCTCAGCTCACTGGTTCAACAGAGTCAGTTTGGGAAGGTAGAGTGAGGGATCAGTCTAGATCACATCTGGAAAAGGTGGTGTGCAGACAAGCTGGGTCCAATAGAAAGACTTTTTTTCTCAGGTCACAGTTATCTGCCTACAGGTGAGAGGACAACGCCAACTATAACAATATCTTCTGCACTCAGCCAGATTAGTCATATGTTCTTATGTGTGTATTGGCTTCACCTGGGCCAAAATATTCAGAATCACTAATATAAGTGATCAGGACCACTCTGGGGGTACACAGATGGCTGACCACTGGGGCTGCATTTAACAGGCACAAAAGTGAGATGGATTGGGAAAATTTCATGAAGTTTATGGCTGAGATACACCTCAATCTTCTCTGAGGTGCGCTTCCAGCAATGTTTGGTTGCAGAAAGAGACTATGGTCTGGAATTAGGGTAGAGGAGTGAGAGCAGAGCAGGAAGCTTCATTTGAACCCTCCTGGAAAGCCAGCCATCACATTCTTACAGTGGTCAGGAGATGCCTTTGCTTGTCTCTGTCCTCTGGAAACCCTTGACAAAGTTAGACTTAAGAAGATAATATACAAGGAAAATTAAGGCACATTTGATATTAATCTGTAATTAAGTGCACAATCACCTTGCACTACCCTGAATGCTGTAAGAATCCAAAGAAGGAGCCTCAGTGAAGCATGGATAATATGGGAGTGACTGGAGTTGACACTGCTGAATGTATGACTTGTCAGCACAGATTTTGTGGAGGAGGGGACACTGACCTTAAAGAATAGGAAAGACCATATTTGTGGGGTAGAAGGAAGGGAAGGAAAGAAGAAAGAGGGCTCCATCTTATAGCTCAAGAGTTGTTGGATTTTTGACCCAAGTCCAGGAGTTCTGGTTGTGAAAGGGGCATAGTGGTGTATAGAACTAGACAGATCACATGACTGGTTATTGGAATAGGGGTATTGTGAAATCTAAACTCTATAATTCTGGGCAGATGTGGAAGGCTAGACTTCAGTTGTGGGCAACAATGACAAGAAAAAAAAACAGATTTCCAGGGGTGTCTGATTCCAAAAGGTATGGTTTGATGGAGGACAAAAGAGTGAGTTAAAAAGTCACCCTGTCACCCGCCTGGATTCCTAAGTACTCTGGAAGAGAGTAGCTGCAGGGGGAAACTGCTTTCAGAAATCACGAGCTTATTTCACCAGAATTCTTCATTGATACCCACTCACAAATATATACCTGTTTAACAAGACCATAATACTATCATTGAGTCAGTGCCTAAACTGCTGTAATCCATTCAAAAGGAATAATGCATTTCATTCTCACAAACACCTAAGAAATTAGCACTGTTTTTTTTTTCTTTTTCATAGATAAGAATACTAAGGCAGAAAAAGGCTAAATAGTTTCCTCATGGCCATATGGTCTTTAACTTGCAGAATTAAGATTGGAAACAAGGTATCTGCTTCCCAGTTCACTCTTTCATCCAAGGGTGTTCCCTAGGCAAATCTACCATGGACTTCCCATCAGAACTTTGTCCTTTGATACCTTAAACACTTTTGAGAACAGAAGGCTCTTAAAGGACTTAAAACTCAAAAGAGACATGGTAAGATGAACGAACAGAATGGAGAGTTTCAGGATCTGAAGTTTAAAGAATTGTTCTGTAGTCAGTGTATTTCTGTTAATACACACATCACCCAAGCTGCTATCTCCAGCACTAGGTGCAACAGCAAGAACAACCCAGCACTTCTTTAAAGTCCTAACCCCACTGGTTACACTGCAAAAAAAAAAGTTACATGGTATCTCCTCGACTCTGCCTATTTTCTCTTTATATCTCTGTTTGGATTTCCCACCTGGCTTTATTCTGCCCTGCTATAGGCCCAAAGCAGATTCTTTATAAACCAATGGAAACAAAACACATTCAAAACATACAGAGGGGAATCCCACGTCACCCTCTGGATAGTTCAATTCCTCTTCCCCTTCTTCCACAAGACTGGGAGCTCAGCACAGTGCTAGATATGGATCTCTGCCTCTGCTTCCATCTGTAGTGGATAGGGAATCTCTGATGGCAATTATGGAAGCCGCCAATCTGCTCACAATAGATGGCCAGTTCAGGCACCCTCTCCACTATTGCTAGGAGTATTAGTTGGTGTCATTCTTGTGGGTTCATGGAACAAGGTTTCTCTCTAACCCCAAAATGCCCTCCATCAAGATGTCTCTTTTGTTACTCTTCCTCTTCATCCTGCCTCCAACTCTCCTCCCACATCCAGGCAGCCCTACCTACTCTCTGTAGTTCCCATCCCTCTATCCCCTCAAACCCATCCCCAGTTTACCGAGAAGATCGCCTTCCAGGTAAATCCATGAGTCCCTCTTTTGGCCCTTCTTGTTATCTTGCCTCTCCGGGACTGTGGATTGTAGGTTGGTTATCCTATATATTACTCCTAATAAATACCTATGAGTGCTCACCATCCTTAGCCATCAGGGAAATGCAAATCAAACCAACTCTGAGATTCCATCTTACACCTGCCAGAACAACTAAGATCAAAAACAGTGATGGCACCCAATGTTAGGAGGATATGGAGTAAGGCGAACACTCCTCTATTTCTGGTGGGCATGAAAACTTATACAGGCACTCTGGAAATCAATATGGTGGTTTCTTAGAATATTGAGAATCAGTCTACCTCAAGACCCAGCTATACCAATTTTAGGCATGTATGTGGTGATATTGTGTTTGTGCTTTAACAAATAAAGCTTGCCTGAAGATCAGAGGGTGGAGCTAGTCATTAGTTAGCCATAGAGGCTGGGCAGTGGTGGCACAGACCTTTAATCCCAGCACTCATGAGACAGAGGCAGGCGGATCCCTATGAGTTCAAGTCTAAAAGAGAAACAGAGCCAAGAGGTGGTGGTTCACACCTTTAATCCCAGTACTTGGGAATCACAAGCCTTTAAATCCAGCACTAGGGAGGTGGAGACAGGAAAGGCATATGGCTAGGCAGAGAGAGTAATTCAGTCTGAGGATTCACAGAGACAGGATCTTGTCCGTTTGGCCTGAGGACTCAATAGAAGTAAAAAAAAAAAAAAAAAAAAAACAACAACAACAAAAAAAAAAACAGTCTTTCTAGTGGCTGGCTCCTATACTTCTTGGATCTTTCAGTATTACCGATATCTGACTCTGGGTTTTTATTATTAAGACCAATTAGAATTTGTGTTACACCCAAATGATGTGTAATCATATCACAAGGACACTTGCTCAACTATGTTCATAGCAGTATTATTCATATTAGACAGCACCTGGAAACAACATATATATCCCTAAACCAAAGAATGGATAAGGAAAATGTGGTACATTTACACAACAGAGTACTACTCAGCTGTTAAAAAAAAAAAAGACCTCATTAAATTTGCGGGCAAATGGATGGAACAAGAAAAAAATATTATGAGTGATGTGATACAGATCCAGAAAGGCAGGTACTGGTTTTAACTCATACCCAAGACCTAATGGGCCACTTAATGTACTGGACTTGAAGCCGTAGCTCAGATTTGAGATACATTTCTGCCTCTTAACAACAGATTAGATGACTTGAAGAAATTCTCAGTCTTACCCAAGTGTAGTTCTGACTTGCAAAATGTGAATCTCAAATTTTAGAACTTTAGCTTCCATTGCTAGTGAGAAGATGTGTGAGCTGACATCACAGTATGTTCCTGTTGCTTTTCAATGCTCTCTCCCTCTCCATCCATGTATTACTGAGACTCTCACTGCCTGTTAGGAAGTCAGGTCCCTGGGGGGCATGAGGCTTTCATATTTCCAAGAGGAAGCTCTTGACAGAAGCACCAGTACAGTGAAATCTATGAGAAATGTAATTTTCTATTTTTCTTCTCACAGAGAAGGAAAAATTATTTACTGCATTTGCTCTCCAGAGTTTGATGTCAGCCAGCTGTAGCCACAACCACATTAGGGAGGGACAAATCTGGAGCTTGTTGTCAGACTTGATGAACAATTTATGAGGCTGAAATACACATCAAGCCCTAACCTTCCAGGCCAGGAATCTGCAGCAGAGCAAATGCCAGGCACCACCAAGCCAGCCTTCTGGCTCTGACTGCACAAATTTCACCTGCTGAAATGCTGGTGTGATAAGGATGTCCTGCTTGAATGCGTAGTCTTCCAAGCAAAGGTGCGGCTTTTTAGAGGAAGAGCAGCACAAATCCCAGAGTCATTCAAGTCTGAGCTTTCTCCTTTTCCAGGAAGGACCTTTGGTGCAGGAGATTTGTCTGTATTGTGTCAATCATGTTTTAAATAAATGCTGACTGGCCAGGCAGGAAGTATAGGTGGGTCAACCAGACAGGAAGAAAAGGTGGGGCGATGAGAACAGGAGAATGCTGGGAAGGAAGAAGCCCATTCCTCCTGAGTTCTGCCCAGACCACCGAAGAAGCAGGATGTGACCTGCCTGGCTGTAAAAGGTACTGAGCCATGTGGCTAACATAGATAAGGATAATGGGTTAATATACCGTTATAAAAGCTAATACAAAGCCTGAGCTAATGGGCCAATCAGTTTATAACCTAATGTAGACTCTCTGTTTGATCTTCTTTGGGACTTGCCGGTTGCGGGAACCGGGCAGGACAGAAACCCCAACTAGCAGGCCCTCATGTTACAGACCTTTATACCTTTAAATAATTTCCTTCCCTTCTTTGAGCAGAAGTTTTTCAAATAATCTTCAATTTGGTTTATAGCCATGACCTTTTCTTTATTTACTAGAGACTTCTCTGAATCTTCCAGACAGAGTCCTACTTCCCTTTCTTTGCTGTCGCACTGGGTGAACTGACCTTATGACAGCCACTCTAAGTGTGTCCTTGATGCTGTATCCTTTCACCCACTCAAGGATGGCACTACCCTCTACAATGTTCTTTCTCTATTGGATCATCTCTGTTGAAATGCAAACATGATTTAATCTTCAAAATACCAGACCCTTGATCCCCACTCTCCTCCAGATACAATTTTCCTTAACTCAGAGAGAGCCAATACTCACAATGACTTCTACCTATTTCTGTTTCCAGTATTTCATATACAATGGACAACTTACATCCACAGGTTTTTATCCACCATGGACCCTTGAATATTTGAATCTTTAAATGTCCCTGAAAGCCCATGTACTAACACCTTGGTTACATAATATGGCCTGCTGAGAAGAAGATAGATCACTGAAGGTGTGTCCTTGGAGGGCATATTGGATTCCAGTCCCTGTAGACAGAAGTTTCTGTCCTGCCTGGTCCTGTAGCCATTTAGTCCCAAATAAACTCTCAGAGGCTTATATTAATTACAAACTGTTCTGCCTCTTAGCTCAAGCTTATTATTAACTAGCTCTTACAACCAAAATTAACCCATAATTCTTATCTATGTTTAGCCACATGGCTTTGTACCTTTTCTCAGTGATGCATTCTCATGTTGCTTCCTCTGTATCTGGCTGGTGACTGTGTCTTCCTCTTCCCAGAATTCTCCTAGTCTGATTGCTTCCTGCCTGGTTACTGGCCAATCAACATTTTATTAAACCATTTTGAGTGACAAATCTTTACAGTATAAAAGAACATTACAGTATAAAGTATTATCCCACAGCAAGCCCTTTTGTCTCTCTATCTTTGTTTCCTTGCTACCATGAGCTGAACTTCTTTGTTCCCTCCCAGAAAATGTCCAAAGTGACAAAGCCAAGAAACTATGGTCTGGACTCTCTGAAACCATGAGCCAAGCCAAAATTGCCTTTGTCTCCTTAAAATTGATGATCTCATGTATTTTATCACAGCAATAGAAAGAAACATAATGCTCTCTATGTCACATACAGAGACTCACTAAAACCATTCTTATAAAATCACGCAGGACCTATATCTTGATGAAGCTTATGATCATTTCTGTGTTCATCACTTCTGATCTTTCAATAGCATGTTCTTTTAATCTTGAAATATTCTTTTCTGTGAGCAAGACCTAGAATTATAGCTATCTGATTTTCATCTCACTTGCAATTGTTTCTACCTAGGCTCCTTGGCTAGAGAACTCCATGTTTTTGCTCTCAAAATGTTAAATTGATACCTCAGGCTTCCATCCTCTATCTTGCGGATCTCATCTACCATTTAGGTAATGGGAACTTCTGAATTTGCCTCTCAACTGACTCATCCCTTGAATACTGAACTAACATGTCAAAGATACTTATCTGTCCTCTCCACAAAGGTATATAACAAATACCTTAGAGTTGAAAGTATGATTGATTAGCCAGATACTGTTTTTACCAAGTCTGCTCCTTCCTCAATTTATTCCCATTACAATAAGGCACCAACATCCAAAAGTTGGTTGTAGTGTTCCTCAAATTAGAGAGTCAGATTACTCTTAGATGTACCATAACCATGTACTGGCACAGCCATCCTAACTAGCTTCACTAGTTAGTACTTATTTCCCACCACTTTCACTACCACCACTGTGGCCCTAACCTAACCCTAACCATCTTCCACCTGAACCAATAAAAAGTATTTTAAATGTACCCAGTCTCAGCAGCATCTCTATTTCTCTACTATGATGCTCAGATTGCTATCTAAGTTGCTCACATATCTGTTTTCATTTTGTTTGATATTTCAAAAGAAGCAGGGAAGGGAAATAAACTTGTGTGGTGTCCACCGTATCTCTAAATATACATAGCCTGTTTGTTCTGGCCCTTTCTTCTGTACTTAAACTTTTATTTCTGGTTTATACTTGAGCTTTTAGCTTCAGACTTGTGCTTCCAACTGTTCCCTAAGCATTTTCATTTCGATATACAATTAGCAGCAACTCTTGCTCCAAACTGTACTCCTAATCTTCTTTCTATTCCTAGTGATACCCTCATCTCAGGAATAGCACTACTATCCATTCCATGCCAAAGCAATAAAATAGAATGTCACACTTCACACCTTTCCATTCTTAACTAACAATCTAGTCAGTCCCCAAGTCTCCTACGTGCTACCTTCCGACAACCTCTCAGTTTGCTCCCTTTTCTCCATCTCCTCTGTTAGCAGTTTAAGCCTAAATCACTATAATATCTCTCCTGAACTCCTGCTACTGCCTTCTCTCTGCTGCACTTTCTTCCACATCTGCAGCTTTCCTGTTCTATCTATCCCTGTAATGGAGGAAAAGAGATCTTCTGAATAAACTAAGTTAAAGCACAATTCTCCTTTCCTCAAGTCCAACCCCCAACAGTTTCTCCCTCACTATTTGTGGACCAAGCTTCTGAGCTCTGTATTCAAAGTTCTGCAGGCTCTGGCTGTAGGCAATCTTAGCCTGAATTTCTCTCACAATTGCTTGTATCTGAGGTCCTAGCCTCACATGAGGACTTTCTATTCCCCAAATTTTGCATACTTTTGCTCATATTCTCCCTAATACTTTGGATAGATTTGCCCTTTGCTGTGTTTGGCTATTTCTGCTCATTTTTCTATTTCTAACTCAGGCATTGATTCCTGTCATATTTCTCTGCTTCTATTGCAATTAATTTCCCCCTTATATCAGTTGGTTTAGGAATTACCCTCTGGATGCTCCCATAGTTTTTACATTCCTGTCTTTTATTCTTTTACTGGTGTGTAAATCATATTCAGACCCACCCTCTACGCTGATTGGAGACTCTCAAAAGCAGGAACCTTGTCTGAATTATTCTACAATCTCAGCCCGCAGCCTCTGCAAAGAGGAGGCACACATAGTCAGTTTCATGATTCCCTACATCTGTTCCCCCGTCTTTTCTATGCACACCATTCCACTGCTTGCAGTTTTCCTCTCTTTACAATATTGACTTTTATTAAATCTTTATCAGTCAATTCAGTATTTCTTCTATTGATTTCTGATATCTTGTCATTCATGGTGGACATTTGTTTTTGCTATGCTTTGCTTTGTTTTATATTATGTATATAGTGCTATGACTTTCAGTCCCTGGGGACTTTATGTAGACAGAGACTGCTCATTCATTTCTTGGCTACCCAGACCCAAATAATCACACAGAAAATCTATTAATTACAGCACTGTTTGGCCAATGACTCTAGTGTATTCCTAGCTAGCTCTTACATCTTAAATTAACCCATTTCTATCAATCTGTGTATCCTGCGTATTGCCATGAGGCCCTACTGGTAGGGTTCCTAAGTTTCCAATGTGTCCTTCTCCTTCAGCAGCTACATGCCATCTCTTTGACTCTGACTACTTTCTCTCTCTCTCTCTCTCTCTCTCTCTCTCTCTCTCTTTCTCTCTCTCATTCTCATATATATTATATATTATACACACACACACCATACACACACACACACACACACACACATATATATGTTCAGATTTCCCGACTGTCTTTACTCTGCTAAGCCATTGGCCCAAACAACTTCATTCATCAACCAATAAAAGCAATACTTATACAGAAGGACATCCCACATCAACTTAATACAAATTCCATGCAAACCTATTACCAGTCAGCCACATGGAAACATTTGCTTTTAAAGGTCCATAGCAATGGCCTAAATAGGAAGATAATGGCAAAGGTGTAAGCGAAGACTAACAGCAATAGCCTTCCTGTCTTTTGGACATATGCTCTTCCTAATACTCATTGATGTAGAGAAGGCAACGATTCTATTATTCCCCTTTATGAGATGAGAAAATTGGAGAACAAAGAAAGTGTCTCTCAGAAGAAATCTGCTGCTTGAATAGGAGGTTGGAGTAAATGACAAGATACACCAAGGTGAGACAAGCAAAATACTGCATTATGAAATTTAAGGAGACACTAAATTTAAGAGCCATATAAATTCAAAGCTGGGAAGCGAGACTGAGAAAATTTTGGGTGGACAAGGGAGATGTGAGGCTACAAATTCTGGGGAATTAGAATAAAAAAGTTAAGCTACTTCAAACAAATGCCCTCAACTGTTTGAGTAGTAACAGGGTTAAGAGTAATAGACAGAGGTGAGTCCACAAGTTGAAGTTGTAAGAACTGCTAATTTCAGAGTACAAACAGCATCATAGTGAAGACAGCAACCTGTAGATCACCCACTCTCACCCTAGAAAGGAAGTATGTACTCTAGAAAAGGCAAAATGCCATGCAGCCAAAAAGGTTTAGAGTAACCCTGTCAGGAGACAGGTGTTATTACAGCTAAAACAGGACAAAGGAAATGATCCTAGGACTCTGAAAGTAGAAGTACACCTGTGTTCTATTTTTCTTTGAACATGCAACCTTTTCTGTGGATATCAGGTTTAACGAAGACACATTAGACTTTACACTCTCCATTGTAAACAACTGTTTTGGTTCCAAGCTCTTTTTCAAGACTCTAGTCTCTAGTTCTGTCCTGATCCCCAACATAGCAAGCAAAGCAGTGACTTGTAGCTACTAATATCAACTATTTAAAGAGAAATCCACTTTGCAAAACTCTGAGCAGTCTATTTTGCCTAGAAAGCTTGGATTAAGGTCATTTCAATAGGTTCCAATTATCATCTTGAAAGTCTTTAGAGAAAAGACAAGTACCTTCTAAGTGTCTTTCACAGCCATCCCAACAGGTCCACAAACCCACATGCGTGCCCAAAATACTGCATTTTACAGCTCATGAAATATGGCTGGGTCCTTTTTGACAGAGAGTCCTGGGGTTTGTAGAGACTGAAAAACCCAGTCAGGGGAGCAATGGAGCATTTTATAGCAAGGCCAAAAGTCATTGTTGTCTCTCAGGAACTCAAACCTATTCCCTGATGGTTCTTCCCCATCCCCTGCTTCTTTCCTTTTTGTTTTTTTGAGACAGGTTTTCTCTATGTAGCCATAGTTATCTTGGAATTCACTTTGGAGACTGGGCTGGCCTTGAACTCAGAGATTTACCTACTTTTGCCTCTCTAGTGCTGGGATTACCTTTAAAAGTTTATGTATCTTCAGAGCAAGGGGATTAGACACCAATAAAAAAAGATGGCCTGGGTGATCCAGCATCCTAAGTAGCCTCAAGACTGCTGACTGAGATGATTCAGCTTTACAGAGTAGTCCAGTCAAAACTTAACAGTTATGCTGATTTTCTCAAGGTTTCCCCAAAGATACCAGTGCCCACAAATAGCAGGAAGTAGTCTAGAGAATGATGCCCACATTCTCAAGAAATGGGTTGTGAGTGGATTTTGGTTATTCAATAATTATGGATTTTGTCATTGTTGGAGGGGGGGATCCAGTTGTTATTGGTCATAATTAGAAAAAACGGTAAACAAGAGAGTTAATTCCAAAGATCTCTTTCTAAAGGAAAAAGGGGGATATGATATAGGCATGAAAGGAAATAAGGATAGATTATTGAATCTACTTTAATCCAAAATAACCACTAGTAATCTCAAATATTTTACATTGATATGTTTTTTTTGGTTTATTGACACAAATTTAAAGTTATTTTTGCTATATTATATGTATGTTTGTAGTCTTGTTTGGCATATTGTCCTTATACATCTCATCTAAAAATGCACTATATAATAAAAAATGCAGATTAGTTGTTAGTCATCTACAATATCAAAGTTATAGTCATGTTATGTATGCTTTCAAGGTCATTCACAAATATATTTAGATATAGAAAGGTGGTCTTCAAACACTTCCAAACCTACAGAATATGGCATTTAATATGTATAATAACCTAAGACTTTTCATGACAGTAAGACATATCTGCTCCCAACAGCACCAATTTGCTCAAAAGAAGATAATGGTTATCAAAGAACCTCTATATGGAATTTGCTTTCTTTATGGGAAAAGCCAGACATTTGGGCAAAGAACCTGCCTTTGCACCAATTGCTGGCAGTATACTGTCCAAACTGGACCAGCAGGAAGCAAAAGAAAGTGGATACCAAAATTTGCCAAGACAAAGTAGGACAGTCCTTAAAATTTCCTGTTTCTCAAAAATGTCTGTCGGACACACTAGGTGTAAATGCCAAAGTTTGATGCCCCAACATTGCAGAAAAACTTTGGGTGACTATCCAGGCAGCTATATATCCTTGTCATTAGGTAAAGTTTCAACCTTCTGGGGTCTTTGATGTAATAAAAAAATAAACAATTAGACTTAAAGTTTTCCTTAGTTATGATAAAAGGTAAATTAGTTATAAAACTTTAGACTCATAGAGATAAGAAAAATGACAAAATATTTTCTCTAATTTTTCCAAATGTTAACAGACTGCATATTGTAACTGTAATTCTTACTTGATAATTCTTTATGTTGTATATAATTTTACAGTATTAAAGTTAGCCTTCCTTTTTAATTAGACAAAAGAGGGAAATGCCATAAAACAATCTTTGTACACTATAAATATGTATTGCTCTCCTGTTAATAAAAAGCTGATTGGCCAATGACTAGGCAGGATTTTCATGGCAGAGAGAATGCTGGGAATAAGGATGGAGTTAGAGAAGACACCATAAGATACAGAGAGAGCATATCCTCGGGGCAACACATAGATTAATAGAAAGGGGTTGATTTAAGTTATAAGAACTAGCTAAAAATGAGCCTAAGCTATTGGCCAAACATTTATAATTAATGTTAAGTCTCTGTTTGATTATTTGGGGAGAAGCTGGCAAGACAGAACTAATCAATGATCTAGATGGAAAAGTCCACCTACAAGATGGCACTTTTGTGAAGATATTAGTCTATGCAGTGTACAATAACCCTTCTACTAGGCTGTTTCTAAAGAGGTCATGCTGAACTCAGGGGCACTGGAAAAAACTCCTTAAAATTTTGTAAACCTACCACTTCCTAATGCTGACTCAGGCTGAATACAAATCTCTTCCTTAGATAAGTGTCTATGAGGGCTACAGACAAACCTCCCATAAGAAATGTGCCCTGCTGGATGTTTCCCTAAGAAGTAGCCTCTCTTTCAGATGGAAAGGGAGGATAGCACAAAATACTCTGCATTCACATTTAGAGGTGTAATCATTAGAGCCCTGATTTCCAGTTCAAGCTCTTTTTGGGGTATTTGACACTTTGTGAAGTTTTTATGTTCTCATAATTTTCTTATAGTGCTGACCAGAGCCAGAGAGTTTTAGGTCTGAAGTGGAAGGACTAGTAAAGCTAGATAGACTGAGCGGAAAGGACAAGGAACCTCAGAGTGAAGCTCTCCATCAGAAGGTGCTTGCAGATAAAGAGGGTTATTTCTCTTTCCCTAGACAATTGTTTCTTAATTCTTTTAATTTCACTTCCTTTAAAGAATACAGGCAACAACAAACACTTGATAAATGATGAAGAAACTTAGTAACTAATTAAATTGTGTGTGTATGTGTGTGTGTGTATGCAAATTCTAAAATAAATGAAGTTGTTTGAGAGCACATCCTTGGGGATAGCCTGAGTTAGCTCCAATTTAAGATCCGATGAAGCAGAGACTTTTCCAAAATATACTGTCAAGACATCAGGCAACCCAAACAAGGGCTCCTACAACCATGGAAAAATAATGTATTTCTTTATTTACTTGTTCAATGTATCATTCAATCACACATTTTGCTTACTCATTCTTTTGTCAATTTAGGCACTTATCCATGTATCCAGTAACTTGTTCTTGCTGTTCCTGTGCATTTCTTACTCACTAGCTTCTGCACTGACAAGATCTCACTCTCACAATGTAGCTCCCTGCTTCACTCATGTTCACCCATCTTGCCTGTTTTATAGCCACAGTCAATTCCATAATGAATTTATAGATATTTTCAAACATACTTATGTGATCTAGGACAGTTAAGAGTTTTCATTTTATAGCCTGCTCATCCCACATTGCATAAGAATTAGTATTTGCAAGAGCAGAAAGACATATGACACAGGCCATGGTGTTGACTAGCATGGAAAAAATAAGCATTTTCCATTAATTCTTATATTTAGCAAAATAGAAACCCAGGAAGGATGCACTTGATCCTGAGAGAAAGGCTACATAGATGCTTCCAGTTGGGGAATACATTCAGCATCTAGACATGCCAAAGAGAACTAAGACACAGTCCTACCTTCACGGATCTCAAAATTCACAGGTAAATAATGACATGAAATCTCATTGCTGAGGGCCACGGTAATTCAAATATCAGATATTAATAATGCTTGTTCATTGAAAATGTATGAAGATTTTAATACTGGCCCTAAGCCTTCAAAAGGCTCAGGATTTTGACACAAATAGATGAGAGTATAGGTTTGATCAATGATTATAAAACACAAGGTGTGTTTGGAGAACAGTAAGTTAGTAAATGATTCTATTTTACTAGAGGAGAATTAGAGAGTAAGACTTAACTCTGAGTTTTTAAATACCTATTTGACCTTGACTGTGTGGATATGAGAAGGAGCAACGGATGGTCCTCGAGAAAAGTTTGTTAGGATAGTAAACAGGCTCAATAAGTAAATTTGGGAGTAAGATCAGAGAGATTTGAATAACCTAGGGTAAACATATTCTTGAATACTCATAGGCTACTTAGTGATGGGGTGAGGTAGACAAGGTGGAAGAAGAATGCAGATGCACAAACAAACTGCTATGAGCATTGGGAGGGTGGCTGAATAAACAAAATTAGCTCAATGGGAAGGACAAGAATTGACCACTCAGATATTTTTAAGAAATGTTTTAAATGGAATACAAAGTATGTAGTGATGCATAGACAAAACAAAGAAGAGAGATGAGGGTCTTGTTGATGGCTGTGTTGAAGTACCTGTTGGATAACCAGAGGGAAATATACAAAACTTTATGTTAGCGCCCATTCATTGTACAGACCATTAGACTACAGAGGTTGGTTTTATTGACTTGACACAGTGTAGAATAACCCAGGAAGAGAGACACAAAGTGAGATTTTTCTCTTATATTGAGTTTTCCTGTTTGCATGTGTGTGTGGTGGATTATCTAAAGTTGATTGAGGTGAGAATACCTACCCACTATGGGTGGCACCATTCACTAAGCAGGGCATTCTGAACTGTACGAGTGGAGGAAGCTAGATGTACATTAGTAAGCATGTATTTATTGCTCTTTGTTTCTTTGTTATGAATGTAATATAGCCATCTATTCTAAGCTTATAACACCATGACTTCACAACAGAGATGGACTGTAATCTGGAACTGTGAGCTATAATAAACTTTTCCTACCCTGAGTTGCTTTTGTCAGAGTCTTTATCACTGCAACAGGTAATGAAACTAAAACAGCTACTTTGATCATATTCATCCCTCTGATGCATTTTATATCTGTGATATTTATCTTTGTGAATCTGGCTTAATTTCACTTAATAATCTACACTTCCACCCACTTTCCTAATAATTACAGAATTTCATTAATTTTTATGACACATCTATCTATCTTTCTATCTATGATGTAACTATAGCAATATGTAACATACTGCTTACTATATAAAACTGTAAATTAAAATAATGATGCTTTTCTTTTTTCAATATTTTTATTCTTAGGAATTTCATACAGTGTATTTTAAAATTGTTCATCCTCTCTGATCCTCCTGATTTATAGCTGAAAACTCCACATTCTTTTTTTCTTTGCATATTAACTAGCTAGGATTTCTGTGTTAATTGACATCTACTACAAGAAGAAGCCTTTTCTGATGAGGGCTGAGAGATGTTATGTTCTATAGGTATAGCAATAAATCATAAGGAATCATTTTAATGCCATGTTCAGTCTACAGAATAATAGTATTGGGTGTCCCTCCCTAGGGCTTATGACCTATAAAGCCACAGTGTTCGGGCCCTTTTAATAATGGTAAGTATGGATTCCATCAGATGAAAAAGCCCTTTGATCCAATTAGAAAGTGGCTGGTTTCAGCTACAAAATTCATGCCACAGTGGGCCTGTCTTGTCAGAACAGTCACTGTTATAATTTGCAGGATTCACAGCTGAGTGAATATAAGTCTTAACCACAGTTTGGCTCTTGTGAAACACAATGAGAATGGATATACATTTTTATTATAGACCAGCCTTCTGTTCTTTAGGTATATACCAAAGAATAGATAGCTGGATCATGTGGTAGTCTGGTCTTGGTTTTTTGCGAGGAACCTCCATACTTATTTTCCCCAATGACTGGAATAATTTACACTGTGACCAGCAATGTACTTTTTTTTTGCTATTTTATTTATTTTATTTTTTTTTCTGTAGCCAACAAGATTTATTATCTTTTTTTCCATACATTGTTTTGTTTTATTTTTTCCATTCAAAAACATAATTAAAGAAATAAAATTTTTACCTTTCTTCCCCTTCTCCCGGTCCCCTCCCACTACCTCCCCACCCCTCCTCCCTCCCCCTTCTTCCTTGAAAGAGGGCATGGTGCCCTGCCCTGTTGGAAGTCCAAGGCCCACCTCCATCCCTCCC